>VXAL01003798.1:0-71983 GCA_013399475.1 Chauna torquata | reverse complement strand
AGCGCCAGTTGGAAAAAGAAAAGTGCCAAAAAAAAATTATATATAAAATACTAACTCTTATTCATTTAAATCTAGCAACCCAACAACTATATTTTGCTATTCTGAACATGAAACTGTACTAGCTTATCCTGGTCTGCAACTGTCATAAAAATGATGCTGCCAAACATTTTTATAGTCCAACACCTAAACTTACAGAACAAGGGGAGTTTTTTTAAATAAAATGTTCCACACATTTTATGAGTAGAAACATTGCCAGCATCTTCTTTAAACAACAACAACAACAAATTCCATATATCCTCTTCCTTTATGTTTTTAACGTCATTGCATTGTATCTGTAGATGTTATTATTGAGAGATAAGGTGACATAAAACAGTTTGAAAAATAAGTTGGCCATGACTGCTCTTTCTNTTTTTTTAAATAAAATGTTCCACACATTTTATGAGTAGAAACATTGCCAGCATCTTCTTTAAACAACAACAACAACAAATTCCATATATCCTCTTCCTTTATGTTTTTAACGTCATTGCATTGTATCTGTAGATGTTATTATTGAGAGATAAGGTGACATAAAACAGTTTGAAAAATAAGTTGGCCATGACTGCTCTTTCTTTGAAATGAAATAGGGTAATGTAGCTAGCTCTCAAATGGCAAGAATGACAGGGGCCAATGCAAATTTTCTCTTATGTCCTCTGATAATTTCAGATTCTGCCTCTTATTTCATCCTTCAGAAAAAGGAAAAAGATACAAAGAAAAACTGAAATGTAAACAGGATATGACAAGACTTTCAGTTTTGATAAAGAAAAGTAGTATTAATAAAAAAGATGAGTTTGGGCTTTTAAACAGTGTGTTACAGCCTGATAGTGTTTTGAAAAATGCAGACGTATATAAAAATTAATCAGAAAAACACCGGCAAACTTACCTTTGAAGGAGAAGGCAGCAAAAAATTATAGAACATCAGAGCTTTGAGGGAAAGGTAGAAAGAATTATTAAAGGGTTAAAATGACTAAGATTAAGAAAGTGTATGACAACCATTCTCAAAGACCTGATCTGCGCTAACAAAACCATATCCTATGCTTTTGATGAGACACTCACAAATGATTTAGCAAGAGGTGCTTTTGAATTATACCAGTGCTTTTTGGCAATAAAATGTCTTCTTTCGGGTTTTCATTTGTATCTGCCCTAAGCTGAAAACATCTTTTCTACAAAATAAGATAGGAAATAAGCAAAACCAGGTTGAAGGTATTTTTAAAGCAAAATTTCCCTGAAAAGGGATTTATTGCAAATGTTAGCAAAAATTGATTAAAATAAATTTAAGAATTCAGGAAATACTAAATCTAAACAATCGAATATAATCAATGCAAAAGAGGCTCCAGATTTTAAGCTATTTAAATCAACGTAACATGGCACGGATTTCAACAGAGCTATGAAGCGCATAAAAGCCAAAGTTCTGCCTTTATATTCTGCTAAAATTCAGTGAGTTAACTGCTTTTTTGTTTTGTTTTATTTTAACATAGCAGTTTCAGAGTATAAAAATGCCTGCCTTAAGCTGCATGTTAATTAAAGTTCAGTCTGTCTTTGACGTATAAGCTTCAGTCAGTTTACAATTAATTGCACTAAGGTCTGTTCTCCAGTGTCAGTTAGCCAGCTTCTCTAAAGCCTAAGGTCCCATCGTGCTCTGTAGAATGACATGATCCACGAAATTCACTTTGCACCATACAAGAGTGCAAAATTTACCCTCCTCAGGGAGAACAGAGCAATGATTTTACTGGTTCTTGCCAGCCCAAAAATGTTTTTCAAGAGCAGGGAACTTCTGCATGGTGGGGAGGAAGAGTGGGGAAGCAGGACTAGAGATTGTGTTTTATCAGACCTTCAACGACAGAAAGTGATAGCGGCCCCAGTGCAGCCCTAACTCATGTTAGCACACAACAGCTGTGATTTCAGAAGAAAGCAGCGCATTCTCCTTTCCACACTGCACATCAGAAGCACTGAATCCATAATACACAACTTTGTGGCATTAACAGCACAGCTCCCATTTCTCTTGGCCCCCCCAAGACCTGGCCCCAAGCTGCTACTAAGTAGACATTGTCAAAGAACACCTTTGCCCCGAAGAAATAAGTATCTGACTAATATTCAGGTCCCACCTCTGAAACCTAATGCTGATAGACAGCAAAGTAATTCAGTTTCCCCTCCCACAGGTATCCAAGAAAGATGCAGGTGCGTGATACACCAACACCGTGGCATCTACCCAGAGAGGAAAAACGTCTTTTGAGTAAGTAAAAATGTTGCAGCATCCCACTCACTTTCCAGGAACATCCTGAATCCCTCCCCTCTATTTCACAAGACTGATAAGCTTGAAATACATTTCAAACTGAAAACAACTCAAAACAAAATTAATAGGACCAGCTCCCATTAAAGTCAATGGAAAGACTTCACTGGACTTAACAAGGACTTCAGTCAAAGGAGGATACAGGATGCTCACGAGGAGTGAACAGGCATGTAAGACAGACAGACAGACAAGCATAACATAACGATAAACCTAAACCAGGACATTGGAAGAAATTACCTATTTGGGGGTAAGGAAAAGGCAGGGAATGCAGTCATCCCCTAACACCTCAAAATATCAAAGCGCTGGCAAGGTACAAACACTGCATTCATGGGCAAAAAAGTTGGAAGTTAACAAACCTCTCTACAAGTGTTTACTTGCGGTTCTTCGCAGCCTGCCGTGACTCTGCCGGCCAGCATCGCCAGGCTGCCTGCGCCCTGCCGAGGAGGGCTCATACCTGCCCAAGCTCGAACGCAGACCCGACAGTGCGCAAAGACTGAACGTAAGGCTTGCTTTCAGCCACCCGCGCAACTCCTGCACATCGCTCGTGACGTGCCGGGCTAGTGGCTGGGCTGCTGCCTCCGCTCACACACGCGCCCTCGGCTGTCCCACCCAGCGGGGCACTGGCAAGGCACAGCTGGGCTGACAGAGCCCAGCACCATTTCTTACACCCAGTCCCACCGAAAAACTGTACGAGTTTTACTTGTGGCTCCTGGCACCAACTCAGATAAATGGCAGCACCCCTCCGTATACAACCCTTTTTGTTTCCCCCCAGCGCTGCGTACCGATTTAAGCTGAAGAGGATCCCTTCTCCAGTTAAGGTAAATGTGCAGTGAGCAGGTCAGGAGGGCCTGCCAGAAGGAGCTGTGTTTGAATCAGGCTCACCCGACTTCCGACCGGCTGCGATCGCTCGGCGCGAGGCCTGCCCCACCACGGAGTGCATGCCGCCAGGTCGCTACCAGCATGCTGCCACGCGGCCCGACAGAGAAACCCCAAAGCTCCTACCCGCCGCACCGCAAGAAACCCTGCCCCAGGAAAGAAACCGCCAGCCATGGAACACATCGGCATACACCAATGCTTTTGTTGGGTCAAGACAATCAAGTGAAATAATTAGCAGCGAGATGCTGGATCTTCCCGCTCGAAGGAAGCGGCTCAGTTCTGCGGGCTGCGCTCCCCAGAGAGCGGCCGTAACCGTCAGACACAAAGAAATCAGGAGTGAAGGGGGAAAAAAAGACATGGAGGATTTCTCACAAAAAAATGTTGTACCGGATAATTGTTTTATTAATTGTGAAATGAGAAGAAGACATAGTAAGCACCGTGTGGCCCAGGAGTGAGAAATTCAAGAGTATCCTCCGTATTTAGGAAGATAAAGAGGAGATGACTATGGTGTGAAATCAGGAGGAATAAGAAACCGGCTTCCCCTTTTAAGAGCAGCATCAATTAAACCCAGGGGAGGCGGGTGCAGTTTACTAGTTAATTAGTCCAGGGATGTGGTCCTTTCATGTGTAATTCAGAACAGGAACACCTGGTGTGCGGCACTTCAAAGCACGGGGGAGGAAAAAAGCCAAACAATGCAGGATAGGTCACAAAAGAAAGCAACAGCACAAGAACAAAAACTGTTTATATCTGACCTTCACCCTGCTGTAAATAAAGCAAGAGGAGACGGCCCCCTCCTCCCAGCCTGGGGAGAACAAACAGCTCTGGGCGCACTGGGGGAGTTGCAAAAAGAGAGGGGGAGAGAGACTGAGAGAGACACGGTGGTAACTAATTGTTTTACAACCTAATTAAAAGGAAAACAGACAGCAAGATATAGATAGGGATATAATGATTATAAGCACGTTCTAATATGCAGAACCAAAAGGCGGAAAAGGGAAAAGTGATCTGGGCAGAGCGTGGAGGCTCAGTGCAGAAACACTACCTATGGCCGAGGAAGAGCGGGACAGCTTTGGTACACCGAAATTGTCAGTGGGCCCGAATTTCAAGGTTTTTGAGCGGACAGAAATTCTGGTCAAGTTACGAGCTTCGGACTAGGAAGGAGCCAGGATTTTTCTTGGTCCTATGTTTAAATTGAGGAGGATGCAGACTGAGGATTACAGTATATGCAAAAGTTTCTCAATAACTTCCCGTAACTGCTCTCACATAGCTAAGCTTCTGTCTAGCGTGCCCGACTCTCACTGAAACTGGAAGCAGATGCACCGCGATAAAACTTTTACAGTCTTACCTCATCAAACACAATACAACTCATTAAACCTCACACACGAAAGGAGTAGGTGTTATTTTCTGTTTTACAGAAGGAAAGCCGATACAGAGATTAATTCAGCAGCCAAAAGCCATAGAACGATCGGTAGCAATGATCAGCTGCGCAGCCAACTTCTTAAATGATTTTGCTGCTTAGTCAGCAAAACCACCAGAAGACAGCCAGATTTTACAATATGAATAATGTTTTATCGGTTGTTGTTAGTACACGAAAATCTCTGAAGGGGATAACTCCAGAAGAGCACTAGCCTGGGTTTGGTGGTGTAAGGATGTCAGGCAAGTCTGGCAACTTCCAAAAAAATTAAAAAAAAATCCAGATTTCTAAATGTATATTTGAACCAGATCCATTTATTGTATTGGTGAACACTTTATTCACTCATCATTAAGCTTGATCTAGCACAGTAAAGAAAGATGCTGTTATTTTCAAACACTGGACTGTAGTTTAAGAAACATGATTTATTTCTTAATCTGCTGCAATCTTTCTGTTAGTCCTGGAGTAATTAAGCTCTCTGAGTCTCATTTTGCCATCTGTAAAAGAGAGAAGTGGTGCAGAGAAACTGGGTTTGTGGAAAACGCCCCACTGAAGGGAGGTATAACTACAGATAAAAGCTCACTTATGTTTAAATAGCAAATTCTATGTTTCATGAACTACGGAAAGCCATGAAGCCCCCACATCTCATTCTAAACCACCGTCTGTTCTCCAAATCACTTAAATTCAAAGAAGAAATGCTGCCATCAGTACCATTTTACAAGACTTGCATTTATGAGATAAAGTTCTGGATAAGACAAATAATGTTTGAAAACTCTCTAGACATATCAAATTGAACAGCACCACATTAATATTAGGAGCAGTATAAACTCTGTGTGGCTGACAGTTTGGGAAGCTATGGGAACAGACGAAAAATAATCCCTCTTCTCCCCTCTTCTCCTTTAAAAAAAAGTTTTTTTCTTTTTTGTAAGTAGAAAGTAGGTATACTGAGCAATGTGCATGAAAATACATTTCAATTTGGGCTTGGTGTTAGCTGGGAATTAAATAAATAAAATTAAGCACACTTGGTGATTCGCCTTTGCCTGCTTCTCTATCTTATATACCTAGGCTGGAGATCACAAACGTGGAAGTATTTTCTAGAGTGAGCTTTGCAGAATGGCCTGGAGACTTCTCAAAGTGTTTCTCTTCACTCATAGTCAGTCGTGAAGGGCAGGTTGCCCTAATTTAAGGAAAACGTATTTTATTTAATGAGCAGCAACCTCTCCAGAAGCAGTACTTGCCTTAACAAAACAAGACCATCATTCAAGCTGGCACCTAGCAGAAGTACAGTGCTGAAAGATGTTTTACATTTATAGTTTTTTGTTTGTTTGTTTTTTAAGTTTGGAAAGAAACACTGTCCAGCAAAAGATTCATGACAGCAGTAGTAATGTAATGAAATCTAAGCTGACCAAGCTTTTATTAGGTGAAGCTATTTGACAAAAATCATGATGCTGTGAGGTAGATTTCTCCATATACTTCTACACATAACTCATACACACTGCAAGACCAAAACCAGCACAAAATGTATCCTCATGAACTGGGTGCCAGTAAGACAGACCCTTCTTTCACCAGTTCTTTCCCCCCAAACCATTCTCACTGTACCACACACAGTACATGGCTAGTGTCACCTACCCTTGCTGGTCAACAGGACAGTATGGCAAACACTCCCCGGGCTCTCAACGCCTCCCGACAAAGCAGGGCACAGCACAAACAGCCTCCTTATGCAACCTGGGCAGCACAGCCAGCACAACCTTCAACCAAACGCAAATCACAGACCTTGACACCAGCCTCCTTGTTCACCCCCAAAATGTAGAAAGACTGTTAGAAAAGGGGCTGAGCTGCCACAGCAGTGCAGTGCAACAGTACACGCCTTTTCAGACATGATCAGCTGGAGAACTCATTAACCAGTCATTTCATCTCATTGATAAGAACTGCGAAATTTCACCTCCAAAACACCGTAACAAAATTTAGCTTTTTATGTATATTCTTGATGTGAATGCATTTACAGACCTACAAGGGGAATAGGTAGGAGTGGGTGGAAAGCAGTTGGTCAGCTCCAAGGTAAATGCGGTCAAAGTGTTCCTGCATTTGCATAGTTCACAGATATCCTTGGCTAGTAGGTGTGAACCAGTGGAAAACAGTGTAAAATACTTAGGACAGTTAGATAACACAAACCCCAAAGTGGTAGCCCAACGTTTAATTCCAGAAGGGAGTAAGAGGGGAAGGAAGAAATAAAAGGGGAGGTCAGCGCAAACTGAAGAAAACTCTGACAGATCATGGGATGTTACTGAGACTCTTGAGTTCTCACCAACTTGGAAGCTCTCTAGGTGCTTCTAGGTAAGGTAAGAAGTAAGCCAGCTACAGAAATGTATATATGTATGTACTGCGTATATTCTACATAGCCAATATATAAATATATCCAGCTCTTCAGATAGAATTGCAGCATTTGTTTGCTTTTTTTTATTTTTAAATGATCTTCTGTTTCCAATCTGTAATTACAAGACTGCTGTTAAGACTTCCTGAATAAACCTAGACTGCCTTACCACTAAATTCATCTCCTGTTGTGGTTCAAAATGAACTGGAAGAAAACTGACAGTCTCTTGGTACTCTTGCCTTCCTGAATGCAGTGGCTCAGTACTGCATGAGAAGAACATGTTTTCAGGAAAGCAGTCTGAGCAGTATTCCCTTGCAATCAGCAAACAGTGAATAAAAGGGCTCAGGGTGCCAGGTGACAGTACTTAGGACAGGCTTCTCCAAAGCAGGACTAAACTACAGCCTTTTCCTAGAACGAAAAAAAAAAAAAGAAAAAAAAAGACCTGAAGGCATACCCTAAGAGTTGCCTTCTTGCGCCTTGCATGCGTTCTTGGCCAAGCAGTAACTCCTATAACAAGTCAGATTTTTGGAGATTATTTATTATGCTTATTGTGAAAGAGATGCTCTCTCTTCATGCAATGTTTGACTCACTGCAACTGGAAATAAAACCTTCAATGGTTTAAAAACAGAGGAGACATCTTCATGGGGAAGATTCAACTTTCTCTGTTCTCTCTGGTCCCTAAGGACAGAATCCATCTAGCTTGTAGACTTCTGTAACATCGGTGTCTCTGAGATAAAGACTTTGAAAAAAAAAAAAATAATAATAATCCCTAGAGATTTAAAAGGGAGAGAAATAAGCATTTTGGCATACAATTCACCTGGGCTGTTCTAGCATCTAACATGGATAAGATGAATTTGAGAACTGCCTGTTCTTCCCATTGAGAGTCCCGCCAGTCAGCTCAGAGTAGATGTTCACGCCACTGAATTTGGAAGAAAAGCACCACATATCCAGGGCAGGAGAGGCCCGGGGCGTGCTGCCAAGTCTGTTTTCCCAGGCTCACTGGCAAGCCCAGCAGGGAGCAGAGCAGCTTGCTGGGGAAGCACCCCATGCTCCCGCTGTGCCAGCTGGGAAGCATTTGTTTCATTACCATCCCTAGCCTCAGCTTCAGCTTGATGAGCCCACTGTGCAGGTCTAAATGAAGCAAGTGATATCCAAAGAGTTTGGGATCTCCAGACATGAATCATTCCCAATGAAATCTGATTTATACTAGCCCTCTTAAAAGCCTATTACCTTGTATGTTATCTCCCTGGACTCACTCATCCATACAATACCTCAAAGCCCTACACTCCCTAAAGATATTTGCTGGAATTAAACCAGCAGCATTGTCTGCCCTCCCCCAGCAGCTTCCAGGTCCCAGCTCAGCCCCACTGTGCTGCAGTGGCCGTTCACGTCCTTCCCTAGAGCTACTGGGGTCTTACCAGGCCAAGCTGTCCACTAGATACAAGGGGACTCCTGAGACCTTGGAAGTCGCGTTATTCTTTGGTTCAAGGTAAATGCCTACAAAAACCAAGCAGCCATGAACTCACAGGTTTTTGCAGTACTTACCTATCTTCAGCAATAACCTCAATTGTAACCAGGACATTTATCAGAGCGAGCACTCTACATTTTGGAGAAATAAATATTCCTAAACCATGGTATCTTCATATGCCAAGTACCAGCATCAGCAAAACCTCTTCAGTGTCTTAGAGGAAGGAGTAGCACCTTCTAAACCACTAGCACCCTTCAAGCTAGTGCAACTATAAGTCACTGGGAATAAAACTAAGCACAGTGCTGTTTTATTGTGACACTATTTCCTTTAATGTGTGTCTGATAAAACGTTATCTAAGCATTGCCTTTAGTATATGTTTATCCCAAAGGGACCATTCCATGAGGACAAAAAACTCAGCATCCACTACTGCCAAGTTTGCCTTCAAAGCCATGAACATATACTTCATTCACATGAATAAATTTCATTTTTATCTAATGCATCCAGTGATGCTTCGGGCTTGTGCTTGGTGAACAAGTCCTACCTTTCAGCAGAAAGTCTGAAACAGAAGTTAAGTTAGCTATGAACAAAGCTACTCTCATGAAAATATTTGTCATGAAAGCCCAGATTTCAACAAGAGGGGTATTTTATTTTTAAATATTCTCATTGTAAAAGGCCATTAACTTTTTGAGGGGTCAGTCCCTAGTGGCTGACAGGTGCTAAGTGTATTCAACTGTCATTTATTTTGGTGAGAAAGAGAACACGTTTAAACAAGGTAAGTCTGCCTGTGTGGAGGCAGACTTGTAAAATCAACACTTTTCCTCCACCTGTATTTTCATTAAAGGGGAAAAAATAAGTGAGGCCAAAGTGTACAAATAATGTTACCTCTCTTTCAGCTTGAACAATTTGCAAAGTAATGCAGAGAATCCATTCCTCAGCCTCAGACAGACCAAAGTAATTCCCACCCCATCTTCTGACACTGGGTCTACCGCTGCATGCGCGCCCCCAGCCAGGTAGCAGATTATACTCCCCGCTCCTTTAAAGAGCACCCTGATAATACACAGGGCTAAAATGTCAGAAGCTATTAGAAACTCTCAGACACACAATATATCTCCATCCCCACATTTTCCCCTTACACTGTGCAACAACAGACAACAGGCATGCAAACTGCTCAGCTGCAACTGTTCCAAGTCGAATAATTACAACTTGTCAGAAAGAATTAATTTTCCCATTTCTCATAAAGATGTGTAAAAATTACCATGTTATTATACACTGACACTCTCTGGAGGCAGACACAAAATTTAATTTTGAATTCTTTCCGCATATTAAATTAAATCCATAAATAAGAGTTTAGGCATTCACTCGGAAGCATATGTTCATTGGGAGCGAAAGCCAACACGAGCCTGGCTGTAATGGTTGTTGTAATGTTTTAATAGCTCGCTTCTTCTAAGCACCAATAAATTTACATGATCATAACAGTCGTGGGCATACAAGAAGCCCATTACTGTCTGGGCACAGGCAGCAGCGTTAACAGGATGGAAAAATGGAAAGAGGGGGGGAAAAAAGAACCCTTAAATAAAATTAGGCAACTGCACTTGTCAGCTGCTCCATGATTGAATTTTTAATATTGTGGTCAATTGGTCAAAACAAATAATGGGATAAAATATTTTAATGTATTTAAAACCTGCTTCTGTGGTTAACAGAGTTTATCTATCTCTTTCTATATATGGCTTCAGACTTGTCAGGCTGCATTTCTGTATTGTAAGCGCACCAGCACAAGGAAGGCTCGTCCCTGTGTCCTCTCCTGCCAGCTCCTGCTGGCCACTGGCACAGCGTTTGCCTGCCCCAGCCTGCACCACTGGGAGAGGGGCTGGGGCCACCCAACACCAGCCAATCTTGAAGTAAAATGTGTAGAGGAACGGCATTCAGGATGGCAAGACCACTGCTGCTGCCAGCATGGCACTTGGGCCTGCGTCCTTCAGGGAGGCTGGCCACCACTCGTCTATTTGCTCACCGAGAAGTGAGGCAGCACACGATGGCTCACTGTCTCCTTCCATATGACCAAGATAATCCCAGTATAGCCGCAACAGATTGATCCCGGATCCCACTGCAGGCTGGACCTGTACGAATCCGACCTACGTACTTGCTTCCTCAACTGAGACTGTCTTTGAATTAAACACGAAAACGAGCCAGCTGTCTCCCCGATGCTCCCTCCTTTCTATATTTCAAATGATTTATCATTTAGATATGTTCATAAGTGAAGTTGAGTTTCCCAACAGGGAATTTAAATGTAATATAAAGGTTAGTGATAAAGATGGGCTCCTGGAACTATTTTTTAAATACGGGCAATGAAAGACAACAGCTAACCTTATGCTCTGCTCAGATTAAACTAACACACCCTGTCTCTGCCTACCTTACACATACAGTCAGATGATTCTTTGAAACCTTAATTACCTTTCCTTTTTTAAAAAAATCCCAGTTATCTCCAAAGCTCCATTCACTAACAGTGAAACTGAGAATATACATATACATATTGTGTGTATATATACGGTATGTATACACGCACAGTCACTTTCCAGGGTGGAATACATACACAGGTATATACAAAATACCTGTATATATTCCAAGCCTTTACAGTTTTTAGGCAATGTAAGGACAGACAATACTTACAGAAGTCACTATTATCTCTACAGTCATATATTACTTTACAGTGTAAATTTATGATGTAATTATTACCCAGATCCTTACACACAGCAAAACATACAGCCACAGACAGCCAAACACTTACAAACTGAATTCATATAGCATTTTGAAAACAGCACTGAAAACCCACCAAAATCTCCCATCAAAGTGAGCAGAAAATTCTCAGCGACTGTTCTGGGAGTTGGATTGGTTCCTAAATTATCAATTATCTGCCTGATACTTCACTGATTTCCAGACCACCAGCCCTGAGTATTCAGGTCTGTGAGACTCACTCGGGAATGAACTGGCCTTGGATTGTGGCATCAGACCTGGCAGCTACGGTTGCAGCAGGGAGGCAACACGTGCACCGGCACTCACACCTGGACCGGGCTAGACGAGGCCAGCAGCCAGCAAAATGCAGGCATCCTTCATCAGTAATATTACTATGAGACTTTCACTTCTCAGAGAGTCTGAATCCACCTTAGGTCAACTGTAAGCAAAAAAACATTGCATTCTGAAATCTGCTGGGTGACTTATGGCACGCAACGCTAATTGGGGTTGTCAATCTAATTTCTAGGAGATCACCATAAACAGCACCTCAAGCAGGCAGCTACAGGTGATGATCATGCTGTCAACAGCTGCATGCTGCCTGGCCTGTGGGTGCTCCCAGTGCTCAAATTTGCCAGAATTTCACTGCAACAGTTGAGTCTTTAATGATCAGAGATAACGGGATAGTGTGAAGGAGAGCCCAGCAGCAGTAATGGAGTTTTGGTAAGGTTTAAGAAGTTCACTAGCAAGCAGCAATAGCTTTGTACAGATTCAGAAAATGAGTATGACAATAAAATCCAAAAATAGCTCTTTGAAGGAGAGAAAAATTGGGGTTTTCTGTATTGCATTTTGCCATTATATTTTCAGTGCAGAAGACTGAAGTCTGAAACCAAAATTTTGCAGGAGCTTGTGAGAAAGTGTTTTGGTGGTGTGGCAGTGCTAGCTATGAAAACTGAGGCACCAATTTTTCACTTTTCATTGACTAATCTCATTCTTACTCAGAGATGTAGTGGTTGAAATCCTCGTCACCAACCGTGTCACCCTCTGAAATGAATTTGCAACCTCAGACTAGATCCTAGCGGACAAAAAAAAAAAAAAAGAAACACCCAACCCAGAACCCCCTAAAGCCCTTGGTGTTAATTGGCCATCCTTGCTGGTGGTCTCAGGACAGAGGCCGTGGGCATGGAAAATGAACAAGCTCCTGACCTTCTTCTGATCCTTTCCACCAGGGCTGAGACAATGCCTGGGCTATGCACTGCCATTTCCTATTTAATTAAGTGGCTAAATGGAAGATTTCCTCTGTGGCTAAATGGGAGGTTTCTTTTTCTAGTGCTCTCGGTCTACCAACTCTTGCAGTCACTTAAGTTGACTGTAATATTTAAAGGAAATAATTCCCTGCTTTGGTTCTCCTAGCACAAAAGAAAGAACACTGCACCTCTGTTGCAGCTCAATTTATGTGGAGAGAGATTTATACATATGCCTTTCAATTTGCATCATTCTTTTCTTTTTAAAGGGACAATCCATGTCATTATTCCCTCTAAAATATATGACACGTTTACCTTTAATCCCACTGTAGAGAGAACTTCTTAAAGGTGAGAAAAAGTTGTTTCCATGTAAGATGTACAAACTTTAGCTACCTGATGGTGATGATATATGCACGTTATATAATACATATATGTGGAAAACAGCCTTGATGTGACAGCTGAGTCCCGAGGCATCATAGTAGTCACTCTGTGTTTGAAAGACAGCTTCTCTACCAAACCACTCAAACAGTAAAATGAGCACAATATACTCTCCAGCTAGAACTATGCCCTTAAGCTTCAGTTGGAAGAGGAAAAGAAAACTTCTCATTGAAGTCTATTTTAATTAGGACTGCAGAGAACCAGTTTGAATGAAAGTCTGCCTTTCCCCCCGCCTCCTTTTTGAAACACAAGCTAGAGTTAAAAAAAAAAAAAAATTCTTGGGTAGGGGTGAAAACCAAGTGAAAAGCTGAAGTAAACTTGCATTTGAAGGTCCTTTAGCTGAAGAAATTCCCTATAAAAACTTGGATTTAGGGATGACAAAGAAAGGATGGGTTCTTATATTCAGTCTGCTTCTCCCATATGATCTGCAGACTGGCTCTGTCATAAAAGCTAGAAAACACTAAACAAGTTATACAGCATTTGCTTAACTGACAAAATATTCACTGATTATTATTGCCATTAGCCTGTTCTTTTTGATTTCCCCATGTATTTGTTTCTCAGCATTTTGGATGTTTAGTATCCTGACATGATGTGTCTCCAAAGCTTTGTCAGATGCTGTCTTTCGAGATGAAATACATACAGAAGGATATGCTTTATATTTGCCTGTGACAAGTGCCTTGTTTAATAATGGACTTCCAGGAAGGTCACAGAACCTGTGTCCATCTGTTTATGTGATAACAGCTCCGCAGTATCTGATGGTCTCCACTGATGCTAGATTCAATAATTATGAAAAGTTAGAATCACAGCATAAGGGGCTGGAAAGCAGATGTTGCGTACATCACTTGCACCCACCTGCCAGCATCCCTGGCTGTCTGGAACACCCTCAAGCATCTCAAGTGAGGGGGCTTTTCCCATTTCCCTGACTGCATATCCATCCTACCCCACGCCTCAGGGTCATACAGTGTAATTTTAAATACACGGATCTTTGATCAAAGATTTGGAGTTTGTTTCTAGGCTAGAGGAACAGAAAGCCTACTTAGGCAGATGTAAAAATTATTTTGAAACAATGCTGAGAATTCAGTAAGGAAATGAAACAACAGAGCTTCAGTACCAACCCAGCACAGGCATAAGGAAACCGTAATCATATCTAATTAGAGTTAAAATAATGTTTCCCTTTGAAATGTTTAATTAGCTCTGTTTTACTACATAAACATTCTTGATGCAGAGCATACTGAGCTAGAAGAGTCTGATGAGTTAAACAGTGCAAAGTGCTCAGGCACCCAGTGTGGGGCAAAACCTGACAAGGAGTGGCTGTTGTTACCAGATGTCTGGACCATCAGTGGAACCATGATGCTTGCTGCAAACAGCAGGCTATCATTTCAACCTTTGTTGCCTCTACTGAAGCCTCCCATCGTGCTTTCAATTTAACAGCATCACAAGGAGACAAAGAAATTTCTTACAATATGCCTTTCAGTTCAGAGACAAATCCCATTTAAACTTGTTCAACCTCTCATAACGTATTAGTTATTGTTGCCAGTCTGCATGTCCTCTGGCAACACACTACTTGTTCTGGAGGAGGGNCCCCTTTTTTTTTTTTAATTCTTGCCCTTCAGTTTGATAAAGCAAGACCAGATTTACTGGCAAACTTACAGCATGCTTGTCACAAGCTTGCAGCAAATTTAATTAACCTTATTACAAATATGGTTTTCTTGAAGATTACATCACAATCTGGTTTCACATCGCCTGCTGCTGATTCAACATATTCTGTGCTTTGGAGAATATGTTCATTTTCTGAAAAAGGTCAAAATGTTAAAATATCTAAAACTTCACTATTTCTTCTGAGTTCCTGTTCAAATGCTGTGGTGTACCAACACTATGTCTTACGAGAAGCATTGTTCTCTTGCCCTATGCCAGTTTTAGACAGGTTTACTTCACAATAACAATTTACATCCCTTTAACAACAAGGATGGCCAGAGGACGGAAAATTTGCTGCCACTTTAACTCCTCATTAGTACACTGGGACAAAATCACTGTAAATGAATAATGAAAATGAGCTTTTGCCCAGCAAGCTGGAAACAAATAAAAGTTACTAGCATAACTTGGAGTTTTGGCTGCATAAGGACTGAGTTAAAGTAACACTTCTGCTCAAAAATACAGACAGTGAAGATGCATTCATTGGTTTAGATTAGCAAAATAAATTAATAAACTTTTACAGTCAGTAACTAGTTTTTAAACCCTGAAATGTTCAGTTACAGGATTTTTCACTCCCCGTTTCCAGAAACTGGAACAAGAGATTTCCTGTGGCAGAAAATGTTGGCATAAGATTTCTGTCAGCGTACTTCAAACTCTAAAGAGCTGGATAAAAATCTTGTTTGCTTCCTTGAACTACCCCTGAATTTAGAACCTTTAACTATTTGCACAGCCCTAGTTAGTCTCCCTGAAAGTCCATACTATCAGCTAAAGCTCTGGGAGAAAGATGCTTCCTTACATGTTTATTTCTTCATTTAATTTCTAGAAGAGGAATGCCCTTGTCCATATTCATGTAATAACAAAGCACGACTTCACAGGCTGAAATTCTGTTATTGGCGTGGGAGGAAGTAGAGGAAAGAACCTCACAGCATCTGTACTAAAATCCTCTTTAATAAAACACAAAGAGAGAAGAGGGTGTAAAACAAAGACACCTTTGCTAATCACCAACAATGTAATTCTTTTAGCACACAGGTGTTATCAGATCAGTGGGCAGTGGATGCAAAAAAAGATTATGCAGAAAAAAAAACAAAGCAAACATTAGTACAATAGCAGTGATCTAAAACCTTGGCATATTCAATAATGCTAAGGCTCCCACACGCTATATGGATAAGGTGGTTGACCAACACAGCACAAGTACATCAAAGACACCACATGAAAAGCAGCTATGCTCTGGAGAAGATAATCTGCAACAGCAGAGTTACTAGAAGAGGGTCTAAACGTGTGGCTATTGTGTATCAGCTTTTGTAGGATACCAAGGTGCTGACTTCCCCATGACAAAGGATGCTTTTTGCGTTTATGCCTATGTGTACATAATATATATTTGGTATTATTTTACTTTTATATGCTTAAATAGAGAGGTTTGAAAACTCAAGTGAGAGTACTCGTCAAAGAAAGACAAAAAGGGTCTGCCTACCAAGGTCACTTTTTTTCCCTGCAAAAGAAAAACGAAAGGAAACAAAACAAGCAAAACTCTCCATCCCATTCCAATAACCAAAACCTTTCACACTGTTCTGCTAAACTTAATTAATCTGTAGGTCATTCTAACACTGCCATGCATGGAGGTTGTGCATTATTTTATTGATTCACTTTACAACAACTAACACAATACAAATATTAAATTATTTAAACAGAACTAAAGTCCTTGATTGCCTTGGGAATGTATATACCATTAGTGACATATTTTGAAACTTTCTGCAAAATATCCAAAGAACTCATTAAGAAATGGACAAGCCAACTAGGGAAGATGCTCTGCTGGACCTATTACTCAAGAACAAGGAAGAAATGGTCGGTGATGTAAAAGTCAAGGCAAACTGGCCACAACAACTGTGACATCTAGGACTTTAAGCTTCCCAGAGAAATGAGGAAGAGGTAATAGAACCACACCCCTGGACTTCAGGAGAACAGATTTCAGCTTGTTCAGGGATCTGCTTGTCAGAGTCCCAGGGAGACTGACCTGCGAGGCAAAGGGGCTCAGGAGAGCTGCTTGATTTCCAAAAGACAACCTCCTCAAACTACAAATGGTCTATTCCTATGTGCAGAAGGTCAAGCAAGCAGGGCAGAAGGCCCACATGGGTGAACAGAGAACTCCTCAGCTAGCTCAAACACAAAAAGGAACCTAAGAAAATGGAAGAAGGTATGCAGGACAAATAGAGACACTGCCCAAGCACAAAGGGAGGGTGTTAGAGAAGCTGGAGGAGATGGAACTAGCAAAGGACATGAAAGGCAGTAAAAAAGGGCTTCTCTAAGTACCTTATCGGCAAAAGGAAGGGTAAGGAAAGTATGGACCCACTGTTCAGCAGGGTAGGGAAGCTGGAGACAAGAAACGTTGAAAATACTGAGGTACTCAACCCATTTTTTGCCTCATTTTCACTGGTAATGTTTGCCATCAGACCTCCCAGGTCCCTGAGCCTACTTGCAGTCTGTGAGTGTAAAGCAATAGCCACAGCAGATGAAGGTCAAGTTTGGAATCACTTAAGCTAATGGGATGGTAGGACCAGACAAGCTCCATCTGGAGCATCTGTCTGTATGTCTGAATGGTCATGTTGACTGGGGGAGGTAGATGGCAAGCCAAGCACAAGCCAGCAGGGCCCTGACAGCAAAGATGGCCAACAGCCTCCCGGGCTCTGGGGACAGCAGTGTCTCCAGCAGGCACTTGTGAGACCCCACCTGGACCACCATGTCCAGCTTCAGGCTGCCCAACACAAAACGTTGATAGACTGGAGTCCAGCGAAGGGCTACCAAGATGGTTGTGCACTGGAGCACACAGCATGTGAGAAGAGGCTGGGGAACGGGGTCTGTTCTGCATTAAAAAGAGAAAGCAAAGGGAAGCTTGGAGGTGGAGTTGCTGTCTAAAACTACCCAGTGCCAGGGCAGAGAGAAGACAAAGCCAGAGCTTTCTTACAGCCACACAGCAATACCACAGGAGGCAGTGGGGATGCCAGTCAGGTATTATTTATGTTTTAAACAGGAGGGTGGTCAGATGCTGGCACAGGTATCCAGAGAGATTATGGAGTCTTCACATTCAGAGACTTTCAAAACCCAACCGGACACGGACCTTCAACCTGCTGTAGGTGACCCTGCTTTGAGCAGAAGGTTGGACAAGACGATCTCCAGAGATGCCTTCCAATTTAAATTATTCTATAATTCTATGGTTGCACAAAATGTGAATCAGATTGGTCTTCTGCCACTTAGAGATTATGGAAATATTCCATACTTAATTGAATTGTTTTAGGTTATTTGCACAGTTCCTGATAGCTCCAACATTGAGTGATTTACTTGGCATGTTTTTACCTCTATTTCTAATAAAGGTTATGCTGCCTGATTATTTATGTGTATGTTACATGCCTTATATTAGTGGTGTACACCAAACACTCTGGCTAATATAAACCTGTATACCATCCCAGCACTTCAAACTAATTTACTATTGTTTGTTTTGTTGGCCATGCAGGTTATATACTGGAAATCTTTCTTTAGGAGTCTGTGCCTAAAAAGTGGCTGCTTACCAAAGCTTTTTTTTCTCCTCTTCTAACATGTTTCCATTTCTGAAAGCCCTTACACATTGTAGGGGAGAATTCTGCTTTTTACAAGCATTAAATCCTGTTTAGATATATGGATGGCATTGAGAAAAATATTTGCTGGAATGAGTGCTTCAGGCTTTTCCCTTCACGGTCCTTGCAAATCCACAAAGCTTTATGCAAAAGGGCTACGGATAGGAAGGTGTCTGGAAACTTGAGAGCACAAGGGAGTTCACTACATTAATTCTGCTTCCTTCATGGGACTTTCTGAGCCCTATTATGACCTCCTCCTTGCTCTCTCCCAGGCAGTCTGACAGAGGGAAACCTGACAGAGGGGAACTGAAGCAAACTGAATAAATTCACTAATGTGGTGATCAGAGGCACTGCATTGCTATGTATAATGCTTTCTCACAATGAAACTCAAAATAAAGACTCCAGCTTCACCAAACAAGGGTTAACAACCCAGAAGTCTGACAAAAGGGAGGGGATATAATTACCTTTTGTTCATCACAAATTCTTGCCCTATTTTGCATGTTGCTGTATGCTGCCAAACAGTCTCTGCACTACCCTCCAGAAGTAACAGCTTTTCTTTGGAGAAGGAAACAATCACTGCCCAATGTTTTTTGCTTTGTTTTATTTTTTTGTTTTATTTTATTTTATTTTTGAGGTTGGGGGAAGGGGCAGGAAAGGATGCAGAGGGAGTCTTCTATCTAGTAAGTCTATACAGTTCTTTGGGATGCTATAGAACGAAAGGTGCTATATATAAAGGCTTGATATTACAAAAACACTAACATCAAATCCAAAATAAATATTTTAAGATTTATAAAACTTCTGAACTCTCACTCTTGGGGCACAACTGGAGACCTTTAGATGACTTGCCCACTACTACTGCTACCAAAGATCCTAAGAGAAAAGACATGACTGCTACTGATTGCATACAAAATAGCAAAACCTGAAAGCTTTACAGCAGCCAGCTCTCTTATCACAATCCTCCATGGACAAAACACCTGTTTATACTGGCAACAAATGAAAAAACACATCTCTCTTGTTTAGTAGGTCCATGTATTGTTACTGTACATAACAGACCTGAATAAAATTTTTCTCAAAATTCTCAAATTTAGCTGAGCAGGGAATAGTTTTCCCATCCTTGAAAACCTGTTCAATTTCCAATATTTTCCAGTTTCAAAAAGGGACAATGCCAGCACTATTAAAAGTACAACATACCTGAGCAAACAGATAAATCAACAGTACTGACACCAGCAGTTAGAGCATATGTTTTGAATGTAGGATACAAGCTTCAAATTCCTATCCTAAACAATTCAGATGAAGTCTCTCACATGCTATATGTGTGCTTCCCAACAGGCTAATGGGAGCATGCACTGGGTCTCCTGGTCACTCCTGTTAAGCGAGACAGCAAAACAAGTGAGTAGTAATGGCTTTCATCTATTATGAAGTTTGAATCAGGCAAAGTAAGCATTTGGACAGATCAGAAAACTCAAAAGTGAGTTCTCATATCTCTAAGTTGCACTGATTTTTTTTTGTGAGGGAAGAGGGCTGGGCACAGAGGTAAGGAGTCTGGTTTTGATGAGAACATACAACCTGGAGATGACAAACCCTTCTCCACAAAAGTTTCATTGAACTTGACATATTCCAACAAAACTTTAGGGTTTCATGAGAAAAATTCCAGAGGAAAATGTTTTAAAGATGAAAAATACAGTGACTGCCTCTAAACTTTAACCTTAAACTGTGGTGAATATGGACACTGCAGTGATTATATCTGTACTGACAAACAGAATAAAGTAGAAGTGAAAATTATTAGGTGATACGTAAGCAGTCTATCATAACTTGCTAATAGCTACCTGAAATGAAGGTGGGGAAAGAGATGAACTGGAATTTTCAGTGAATGTACATAGCAAATTACACAAGTATTATTCAATTTCACGATCGCTGTGTCATGGACTAGAAACAGGTAGCCAAAGATTAAGCACACTCTTTGGCTAAATGCCTCAGTTTACAAACAAAATTCATTTAATGTGAGACCAGAGGCCAGAAGCAAAGAGGGAAAACCTGTAAATCCGGCAAGCTAGCAAGTCTTTTGCCTCAAACTCTATCTTCTAAAAGAGTACTGCCCAGTCTTGCAGCTGTATAAGTGACTGAGCCTTTTCTAATAAAGGTAGTGGGGCTATATGCCGCAGGTCTCTTATGCTGCATGACACCTATCACCACCACAATACCTCATCCAGCCTGAAATGGGCTCAGCATGCACAACAAAGAGGACCATGGGTTACACAAATTGTCCTGGTAGGCTGCATGTGCCCATAGATTGGTTAACTCTGCTATGGACAGAGCAAAACTGTTTTGCAGTGCTCACTGATGTCTAGTTTTCTTCAGAGAGAGTGCATCTCATAACAGCCCTACTATCCCAACTCCGTAGTTTGGAAAATGCCCGTACAGTCTGTTAGGGGGAAGTTCTAGGCAAAACTTTCTCTAGTTTCTTTTGTATCACCTGTGTGTAGCATAAACACATATTGCTCCCATCCTAATCCAAACGGTGCCTCTGCTTGTGACATCACTGACAATTCAAGCAACAAGAAAACACTAAAATCTTGGTTGGTGCTCTCTCTCCTCATTTGGTCCTCTCATGAGCCAGACAGTCCCAGATTCCGCTATTCTTTGAACAAGGCGCCAGCTCCCTTATCAAAAGTGGAAGTAACAGGACCATACAATAATCCAATATCTACTAAAACTATCATTCAAAAGAAGTGCCCAACCACCCAGTTATCTCCAATAACTTTTCCAGTTAATGGAAATAAATGACAAGTGATTGGGTAGCTGTAGAAAACTGCTTAAGTAACATCTGTTGCACATAGAAACTGAAGGTAGCAACAGAAAAATTAATGATGAGCACTGCAAGGTCAATCTCTCAAAAATCAGGAAACATTGCTCTCTGTGCAACAGTATTTCATGCTACATGGATGGTGCATATCCAGTCCAGGAACAAATGGAAGCTGTAAACAACGCAAACTTTTTTAACTATTACTTGGGAATTGCGTGTCTGAGTTTTGGTTACCCACTGGAACTAAGAGTGAAATGTCTCATGAGCTATTCTTGCCCTGGGAGGCTGATGAGATAAAAATGTCATTACTAGGATCTCTGCAAGGCTTGAGCAAGTTCTGTAACAGTGGATTCACTGGAGACTGATCTCCAAAAATGGAAAACTTCAATGAACATTTCCAAATTGATTTTTATAGGATGATTAAATAGGGGTTACTGAATATGGCTAAATAGGGCTTGAAATGGATTATATGCTTATCAGAACAGAAGGAACATCCGTGACACAGAATCCACAAATCCATGCACAGACCCACAACTATTACATTTCAAGTTACTGCTTCAAATGGTAAGGATGACAATTATCCAAAGAAACAAAAACTTTCTGAAATGGAACACAGATGAATTATTTTCCCTCTTCTCCACAACATCTTAGATGAACTTTTCAAAAGAACAGAACAAAATTGAGGAAGAGAAGAAATAGTTTCGCACAAAACTATAAATGATTTGGATTCCTGTCATTTGAAGCTTTACAATGTGAACAGCTAAAAAAAAAAATCTGCCAAAGATGTGCTTTACTCGTCTTTACATGAAGAAAATCCATTTACCTTCCTTTTTTCACCTCCATCAGTGATTTCATCAAAAAAGCTAATTTAAACCTTCTCTAAAAATTTTATGATTCTATTTTCACATTTCAACAAGAAAACTATTCCTCTAACAAACACTGCCATTTTTAATGGCTTCTCATTTCTATATTCACGACAGAATAAGTAACAAAATGATTGAGATACAATGAAGAAGGTTATTTTCATGGTACACATATGTAAACTGGGAGAGTTCTCTAAAAACTGTTTTGTCAGGAAAATTCAATAGTTCTAAGGGAAAAACCCTCAAGTTTTCTGGCCCAGTTCTTCAGGACCGTGAGATTTAAATAAAGAAGGGTTGAAGATCCTTCCAACCAACCAAAACAGGGTTGGAAGTCCATGATATTACTATCTATTTTCAGTAGAGCTCAGTAATCTTCAAGCACTTCTCATTAACATGACAGTTACATCACTTGTGATTAATACTTTTAAAATTGATTGTAGGTGTTCCATTTTGTTGAATAAAAATGTAACAAGTATTACTGCAGATAAATCTTTCATTGCAAAATGATTCTAACACGCTTTTAAAATATATATGCATTATATACCTTTATCAGCTCAACAATTAAATGAGCCACCTGTGGTGGACAGTTGAAGCACAATACTGCATAAATGAAGTGGGGAGATAATGGAAATTTTGCTTCGCATTAAAGTATGACCCCAAACTTCCAGAACAGGTCAAGGATTTTTTTTTAAAAATCTCCAGAGAACTGAAGTCTCAGTCTGAAAGTCTGAACACAGAGAAAACAAAACAGTTGAGTCACAAAATGTAAAGGTAAATCACAAAGATGACTCAATCTTGTTGGAATTCGGGTGTTGCTCCAAAGATCTTACAACTTGCTTTATGATAAGCTAGCATAACTTGACTCAAAAAAGGGTAACTCATCAAAATAAAATTACAAATAAATAAATAAATACTGAACTCTATAATTGGCATGAAAAAGTAGGAGTAGGAATGATGTCACCCACATACATCCTTGACATACAGGGCTTGCTGCAACACTGGCACATACCTCCACTTCTCACAGATCTTGGTAGCTCCTCTTACTTTACAACCACTACTCAAAAGCCATGGACCAAGCATAACAGAGAAGCTGAAAGGGCTTGGATAAAGAATTTCAATGGTTACTCAACTGCAAGGACAGCATTCAGCCCTTGCCTTGTGAGGCACCAACTCTGTGAGGACCATATTGCACAGATCACGGATACTGACAAACTCAACCGTTTATTGCTCAAGGAGCTTTTTTTTTTTTNNNNTTTTTTTTTTTTTAGGCTTTTTGTCTCTAATGTAGGCAAATGAGGTCTGCAAATATTCACTAGAGTCAGGCATGCTGTGAGCATCCTCTTAATGAGACCATAAGGATGCAAGCAGGAAGAGCTATTTCAGCAGGTCTAAAAGGTAATACCCAACAGTTAGACTTCTTAATTTCACTTAAGTGTGAGCGGCTGAAAAGTAGAGGCAGAAAGCATTTAAAATGAGGAAAAAAGCAATACCATACCTGTCACCATGGATTTAAAGAAGACAGGACTGCTTTCAAGAGTGGACTGAATCAAGTGAAAAAAGCAAAACAAGAATTCCCCAAATAATCACATGGTATAAAGTTGCCTGCTTTTTTTTTTTTTTTCCTCCTCTTATTCAAACATTTTGCCTTTAAAATAGATTTCACTGTTTAAGAAACATACTGAATATTCTCATACACTCTACCAGACTCTCTCTACATTTAATGCCTCTTAACACACAGGATACACCATTATTTATTCCAGGAATCATAATTGCTAGTCAGCACAACAAACAACTACATCAGTAAGGTTCTCTGAAGAATTTCTTGAAATTATAGACATGAGATGCAGAATAACAAATCTATACCAACTTCTCTAAAGAGTTCATAGAATCACTCTCAGAATAATTTGGGCTGGAAGGGGCCTCAGGAGGTCTCTAGTCCTGCCTGAAGCAGGGCGAGCTCTGAGCTCAGACCAGGCTGCTCAGGACCTGTGAGATCCTAAGATCCCCCAAGGATGGGGGCTGCACAGCCTCTCTGCCCCACTGCCCAGCTGTCCTGCATGAAAAAGTTTTTCCCCATATCCAGTCTGAACCTCTCTGGTTTCCATTCATGCCTTCTTCTCTCCTGCTGTGCACCACCCTGGAGACCCTGCCTCCGTCTTTTCAGTTACCTCCCTGTTGGCCAGGCAGGCTGCTGTTAGGACCCCCAAAGCCGTGTCTTCCCCAGGTTGAACCATCCCAGCTCCCTCCGCCTCTCCACAGAGGGCAGGTGCTCCAGTGCCTCACCACCATGCTGGCCCTCTGCTGAACTTGTGCCAGTTTATCAACGACTTTCTTGTACAGGGGAGCCAAAATTGGATGCGGCATTCCATGTATGATCTAACAAGTACTGAGTAGGAGGGATGATCCCTTGCTTCCCATGACCACATCCCTGTTGATGCAGCCCAGGAGGCTGTTGGCCATCTCTGCTGCCAGGGCCACTGCTAGCTTGTGTTCAGGTCACTGCCCACCAGGCTGCCTTCGCAGCCCTTGGTGTTCCTTGCAAGGCTTGACGCTGCCTGAGCTTTGTCTTTCCTGACACCATCCCTATGTGCCCAGGCAATGCCTGTAAGTTTCTCTTTTGTACTTCCCAAAATTGTGTTTAAATACAGTCGATCAGAATGACTTTATATCTTTAAAAGTAGCTAAAGGAATCTTTTCAGTAGAATTCAGAATTAAACAAAATTCTCTTCATGATAAATGTTAACATTTTTGTCAAAAACTCCCCAAAATCTCATCTACCTTTTGACCAAAAATGAAGAACATATCTGACTTTTCATTTGCAAAATATTCTAAATATTCATCAGTTCACCACTAACTTTGCAATGCAATTCATAATGCAGTCATACTACCTATTGTTTTCCATTCAAGGATCTCAGGCACTTTCCAACCAACACATCATGCACTTTGCAGTGGGAATACTGACAGCAGAGGAAAGCAAGGTCGCACAGCTTGGCTGTGGCAAAGCTACGTATGGGGCAAGGTGACGGTCTGCCAGGTCCCGGTTCTGTGACTTAAAGATACTATCATCTTTTCTCCAGGGATTATGGCAGAACTTTGCTATAGAATTTCCTACTGAAATCAGTATTTTATTCAGCCTAAGAACCTTGTATTTTCATCAATATCCTTCCACAAATAGAGAAGGAATGGCATCCCTGTCTGTACAGCCAAGATCCCAGTTACACTAAAACACATCAGATTGCTATACGGTCAAAATGTGCATAGTTATCACAGATGAAAAGAACAGGTGCTTTCTTGGTGACTTAATAAATAAAAAGGGAATTAGTTTTTTTTTTTTTTAAGAACAACAAAAACCAATTTCTGTGAAATTTTAAAATATAAGCTGAAAATGAAACACTGACATTTAAAATGTCTAAAGGCTGTATAACTGGTTCTGCAGATAATTCTTGCAGTAAAACAGAGGAGGGAAAGCAGGCAGCTGTATTCTTTTCCCTGCAGGGCTAACGCTATATCCTTCCTGCTGGACCTACGCTACCCAACGTGTAAACAGCAACTGCCTAGAAAGGCTGCTCCACTGAGGGGCTCATTGTCAAACCTGGGAGTAGGAAAACAACCTTGAAGAGAGATTAAATTCCTTTTTTAATTCTGTAGAACTACTGTAAGCTGCCACACAACTATATCAATTAGCATAGAACAGTGTGGTAGAACACCTTCATGAAGCAGCACCTGCATTTCATGGTCAAGTACATGAAACCTACCATGATACCAAAGGTGCTGGCAGATCCTTACAAAGCATTTACAGCCTACAGTATTTTTCTAAGTTAATTAACTTTACTAGGTTGAAAACAGAAATAGCAATTTCTGTTTACTCCTTTAACCTATGGATAACTAATTACAAAAATTCTTTCTGCTCTAAACATCCAAATAAGAGGAGCCTGTGACAATTTGTTTCAAAACGGTTCTCCAACCCCATAGTGGAGTCGGACTCTGTTTTGTTAACTTTAAATCATCGCATGTGAAACTGACTTTAGTTTCTGGAAAGCTTCTTACTAATATTTTAAAATACTTCCTGCCATGAACTTGGAACAATCAGGAATGTATAAACAGAAGAGAAGAAATTGTTATTTTCTGAATTCTAACAAACTTCTACAAAAAGAAAAAATTCAAAGTTCTCAAAATCCAGTATTTTAAAAGTTTCAGACTTACGCAAAATAAAATCTATTGCTACTTAAAAAGGTACACAAATTAATTTAAATTAAATGTTACTTTGATCAAGCTTCCTCCATCCTTTTTTTTATTATTAAAAACAAACAAACAAAAAACAACCAACCAAGCAAAATAATTAAAAAAACACACACAACATTTTCACTTTCAATATAGGCCAACGATATCTCTAAATTCTTTCTCAAAGATAGCATTTCCATATGAGGTTACCAGTGAAAAGGGAACCCTCAGTCAATGGTTTGACAACATTAAAATAAATAAAACTATTTGAAAGGCATTAGTAAGTCAAGCCTAGGACCCTCCCAGTGAGCAGCTTTATTCCATCATTACGTAGTAAGTCCGCACCGCTTCTATCGCGGCGCTAGGTTGTTAAGAGCAACCTTTTACCACTTGTCGCTTCACCTTCTGTTTGAGCTACTTACAGGCATAAGAAAAAAAGCATAGGGAGGTTAACTAGGACTAGACAAAAGGCTGCAAAGCTCAATCAAGGCAGGCATGGATCACTGTCTTCTCAATAACATCTCTGTTGCCTCCCCCCCCGCTGCCCATCACTGCCATCACCGCGCACATGCACGCGCTCCAGCTTCGAGCCATAAATCTTACAAAGTCACTCAGCTGACAGCCTAATAACATGAAAGAGGTATCTGCAAACAAGATGGTTTCAAACCACTGCTGGTGACCCTGAACAAATCAGGGCCCAGTTTCTTTTGCAGCCTGCGTTTCTCCCCTTCAATCACTTAACCGGGCAGATTGATGTGACATCGCAGAAATAAACTAAGCTCCCTCTCGCGCTCGCTCGATCTCCCCTGCTCGCCTCCTCTCTAGCATTCACTAATGACTAGCTCTGGCTGTCCGTATATGGCCAAAGTCCAATGCTCAGAGTCATCTGGGTGTCAGAAATGCAGCTTCCCAACATCAAAAAAAAAAAAACAAACCACCACAAACCACACTTCTTGCTGTCTTTTGTGTTCTCTTTTATTATTTAAGAGTTCCATCCTTAAAAAACTATATATATAAAAACCAAACATGAAACAATACAACCCATCTCTCCATGAACACGAGAACTAAAACTTTGTGAAAGCATGATTGCATATTGCACCCTTCGGGAACGTAGCCAGAATACTGAAATATTTTGCACGAAGTCAGATGGCAGCATTTGTTTTAATCCCTTTGAAGCATTTCTGTCTTACACTTCTCCTTCAAGCTGCGGTAGTGCGGTAGTACCTGAACCTCTCCTGCCCTTAACAGGGGTAGGAGCACAAAAGTAAGGAGTGCTTTTAGCCCCCCAGCACGGCCACAAGTAACAAAGACATCAAATGATTTAACAGTGATTATGCTTTTTCATGGCAAAGTGCCTATCAATCCAGACATCGTAAATCCCAGGCTAATAACTTCTTTAAAGCAGGTGAAAGGAAAATTAAATGGCTGGCATGAAGAAGAGCAGACATAGACACCAAAATAATCAGCTGATGAGCCTCTGTCTGCTATCCAATCCATGCAGATGTCTTTAGGATGCTAACAAAGTACAGGAAAAGTATGTATAAATATACATATTTATTCATTAATAATATTTTTGCACTCATAACATTTAAATGTTTGTATTATTACTTTTACTTTTTTTTTTTTTTTTAAGTGGAAGCTAATTAGAGAAAGCACTTGATCACTTGAAGACCGCAAACTTTATAAGTAGTGCTCATGACAGAAATGCTAAACAAACAAAAGAAAAAAGTGGGGAATTTAAAACATTACACTGATAGACCCCATCCAGTTTCCCTCTTGATTACGCCAAGCCCTCTGGTTCTCATTCACCACTGCAATGTTATCGCATCTGGGTAGTAGACTAATCTTGGATTTGGTCAGCATTAAGAAACAGTGGCTTTAATACCACACCTAGCAGCAAGCCATCTGGCCTTCTCTCCAAAGCAATCTGATGGCCATGTTTTTGAGGACTGAACCTAAAGGGCAGCCCTAGTCTGAATAAAGAATACTTCTTCAGAAAAGCACAGGAAAAAAGCATTCCTAGGGATTGCTATCACCGTCTTTCACAACTGTTTTGGCAAGAAAAATGGCTAGCAGTGTAACCTTATAAAACAAACAAAGCAAAACTTCAAAACTGATGCTGACATCAGCTTCTGGAAGGTCTCAATTTCCTGAGAAAAAGGAGATGGACTCAACAGCTAACGCCATAGGTCAAAGGATCATTCAAGTTATGTGTTACTGCAGAGTGTAGCAGCATTAGGTGGAGACGGCCCAACCATGTGTAACACAGACCAACGGGGGTACCAGGACTGGGCACGGGCTAATCACCTTACCAAGAAGCGTAGCAGCTATCTAAAACTGATGGCAAGTTATGAAGGGCTCAAACTGTCTCTTTTGTATTACTTGCATGCCATTTCTGTGATCTCTGTGAAAAGCCTGCAAGATAACAGGAACCATAAGCTTAAATGAATGTGTAACCAACACCTGGAATGATATTTTATAAAAATGTTATCAGGAACCTCTAGAGAGCAGTTTAAGATGGGAACAGTCTGCTGGTCTGCCAAGGTCACAGGGGAAATAACCATTATCTGTCCCAAGCAGCCAGCTCCAGAAAGATCTAATATAATTTACACAATGCACATACAAAGAGTTGTGAACAACTAAACCCACCATTATATACCAAAGAGGGCTGGCTCCAGAAAGACACTGCAAGCAGTTGCATTTGTACTCCAGGAGTATACAAGCAACGAGAGACATAAAACCACTTGAAAAGCCAGGGAGGCAAGCAAGCGAGAACAAGATCATCTCGTCAACTCCCAAATCTAGACATGAAAGTCTACGCAACTAGAAGAGAGGTATTAGAATTACATCTCATGCTCAAATTGATCTTTTTTTTTCAGTCTTACATCTGAAAGCTTGATGTTTAGGGGTTGGTATTACTAAAAGCTTAGTGTCAGGAAGAAGTTCTCTAGCTAGTAGCTCTTCTCCAGCGGCCAGTGGCTGAGACAACTCATTGCTTCACCAAGGCATACCAGCACTGGAAATGCTGATTTAATATTTCCTACTGAAATTTCATAAGAATAATATTGGTTATAAAGCTCATATAACATATTGAAATCCCTAAATCTAGTGTCTGAACTGTGTGACATTTCCATTAAAAGGTTTTCTAAATTTAGAGCTGATGTGATTCCTATGCAAGCCTTGTGCCTGCAGAGATTTGCACTTAAGTATTCTGATGCAAGTTTGGAATATTTTTACTGACAAATATTTTAGAATCAAGAGTTTTCTCATCTCCCTCTCTCCTTTTACCTGCTACAACAGAAATCACAACTTATTGATAGTTTTTCATTAAAAGTAGTCAAACTTACTTTGCTCCTTAGAGTGTGAATTTGACCTACTTATTTACACCCTCACCGTTTTTTCTTATACTGCTTCAGCCAGCTTCATACCTGTGCTAACACATTACCAGTGTCCCAGTTAAGGGAGACTGTGATATCTTTCTCATTTTCCCATAATGTCCCAAGGTTGTTTCCCACCACCACCTGACAAGAACACAAAGCCCAGAAGAAAGTTATCAGGAGAAAAACAAAGCCATTGTAACCAAGGATGTGAGCAGAAGAAAGTTCCAGTAGCTTGCATTACAAAAAAAAAAGCAAAGGAAATAACTAAAGAACATACATTGTATATGTAGCTTGCTGAGAATGCTATTTTTCAAATGTCCTCAGCCCAGGATGGCCTATTTGCTGCTTTGAACTTATTTAATAACATTAAGCAAGAACACTTAACTATCTAAAAGAAGGATCAGTGGCATAAATCAGACATCATTTCACATATTTCAGGATCAAAGCTGTAAGGCAAAATGATTTGTGAGGACATTTGAACAGCTCTAATATATCACAGTTCCTTTTGAAGGATACTTAGGCATATTAGTTGCCCAAATGATGATTTCTTTGCGTAGTTGTAGCCAAAAAGAAAAGAAAATTGAAACTTTTCATTCTCGAATTGGTTTCGTCTATAACCTTGATTTATGTATAGCATCAAACAAAGCAGATGAAGAACACTGTGAATTTGAATTATCAAAATTAAAACCAGGAGAGTGAATTGATTTTTTTCAAATGATCAAGGCTAATCAAAGTGACCAGCTCAGAAACTGCATAATCAGTTGCCCATATGAGTTAATAGGAACTATATAACCAATGTTCAAGATCATTCTCATATTTCTTCCAAACTTTCTAAACCCTGTAGAGATGGAGCATGCCTACAGTTCTGTTTAACTTGACGATAAGCAATAGCTGTAGTGGTCAATTTTAAAGCACGTTTTTCTTCATATGAACAACTTTCTACCATGGTAGTTTGCCCAGGAAACATTTCAGCTTAAAATTCTCTAATGAGAAAAACTGCAGTCGTAATACCTCCCCCCAAAGTAACAGTTATGATCAGAATCAAACTTTTCAGGCTGGTAGGCACTGGAGATGGAAAGGGAATTTCAACTTATTCCAGCTCCTTCCTTCAAACAGACTGATGTGCACCAGTCTCTGGAGCTCAACGTTTGTTAGTGATTTTGCTTAAAAATCCAAGATTAGCTGTTGTTCTCTCATCATCTTTCTGCACTGGCTTTTGGGGTTTAGAAAGAGCTAGCTACCAGGTTTTTGAAATCCAGCAAGATCCAGGTTCACAGCTGCTAGGGTACCACACAATGTTTACATTATCACCAAGGATACTGGGTTGCTGCAAACTCACTGCCAGTTGGCTGCCTCGCGCTGAATCAGTTCACATGGTGAATGGCTACTGTTCGTGAGGATATAGGTAAAAGCCGTAGCGGAGGGGAACAGTACTGCTAAAACCAGGCATCAGAGCAGTCTCAGAAGTCCCTGATCTCTGGTGTGCAGAGGACTGATTACGACCAAGTCTCAAACAAAAGCAAAGATGGAGGCAAGTAAACCAATGGGAAATTAATATTTTCAGAAAATGTGTTTAATGTTCACAAAACATAATAGCATTTAATGCTTTATAAAAGTCTATTTAGCCAGCATTATTTAAATTAGCAAGTCTAGAGTCAGAGTTCTAATTCCCTGTGAAAAGGACTTCCACTTCTTTGTGAAAAAATAATCTCCCCATCCTTCTCCCAAGACATGCACATATACACAACCTTACCATAAGTAGCATTATTCAGTAATTACAGCAAAGAGGTTAAGGAATACATATTCTCTCGTGATCTCCATCCCATTAGCATACAAAAAACACTACATTCAATTAAACATTCCAACATTTTTGCTAAAGAAAATTAAGTACTCCTAGGTCCAACACTCTCATTGAACTAATAGCAAACTTCTGCAGGAAACAAACTTAATAATCAGAGCTTCTGTAGTATCATTTTCAGAGCACTCTTACAGTTGCTTGCTGTATTTTTCTAAGCTCTCCTTTCTCGAGCCCACATCTTTAAAAGAATTACTGATTAGTTTGAGGTTCAATACACACTGAAATCTAGGGGAAGACTATCACGAATTGTGTGCACCCTGAACCAGGACCTCATAGGCTTGTAAGGTGTTAGACGTTCATAGAAAGACTCAGCGATTCCTGTACATATGCGTACACATTCAATCATGGAATCTGGACAAAAGACCTGACAGGACATATTTATTACAAATACATATGATGAACAAAAGGTCGGTATGAAACCAAATTATCAATTTACAACCATCTGATAACTATAGACATACTCAGCTGTATTGATTTCATAACTGTTTTGAGAATAAGCCAAAGGCCTCTCCAAGTCCAGTGTACCGCCTCTAACAGTGTTGCGTAGCAGACGGTTGAAGATGAGGACAAACATACAGTAATACTCAACACACGATCTACAAGCACAGAGGGATGTCTGACACGGGAACTTTCTAAGCCACAGGTTGTATCTGCATGCTTAATAGTACTTAATGGATGCAAGAACTTTTAATACTTACAATATCCTGTAACTAAGAGTACCACAGCTGAAGTATGAGAAAACCTTGCAAACCTAACACTTCTAAATGTTTCTGTAGACAACACAAAGAAAGGGAATCGAGGTACATAGGGAAACCTGATTAACATGTCTAATACAACACGAATACACAGTTTTGGTGTTTGTGTAAATAACGATATCTGAAAAAGCTTCACTCCCATCAACTCTGTAGAATAAACTCTGCCCTTTGTTAAGCATCACATCTGATAAGGGATTACTGTGGAATAGATCTCAGTTGCATGTTTAAAATATGCCTGACATATGGGGAAAACTTTCCACAGATTAAACGATACTGAAAATAATGACTAAACACTGAGTCAGAAACAAAGTAATAAGAAGATACATGCATCCTCTCCATCCCCCCGCCCCCCTCCCCACTCAGCCATCCTAAGTAAGATGTTGTGTAAAGAAGAGATAAATTGCACTATTCCATAGATTAGAAGAATTACAGAAAGGTCAGCTATCTAAAAAGAGAAATGATATGCTGAGAAAAAACTGAAGGAGTGTATTGCTCTAAGAGGGCAGTTAATATGTTATTTTTACAATAACTAAGAAATGTAGGAACTTTAACTTTGGATTCAAGTAAAATACTGAAAACCTCATCAGTCTGACTTTGTTTCTTTTTCAACAGGATTGTATCAGAGGACAGACTCTGACCTTCTGTTTCCTAACACCTCAGCACATGAGCAGTCTCAGCTGGTGAGAATGCCTGTGATGTAAAATCACTCTCAGGAAAGTATCTCTGTTTGAGGAATCAGTTTAGCACGTATGTAATGCTAATTGGTTATGAGTCAGGGCTCGGCATGGAAAATGTAACGAAATCCACCCTTAAAGCTATAAAGCGGTATGATATTCCAAGAATGAAATGGTAGTGCTACTGAAAGCAATGGTATTTTTGTGTATTTTCAAAAAGACGTTTTTTTGACAGATTTTAGAAAGTATACATAAAAACAAAAAGGAAAGCAGAAGAACTTCAGTATATTAACTTTAGCATATTAATTTGTTAGCATTAACAATACAAACTTGGAGTTAGACAAACATCAGGAAACACCTGAATCTTTGCAAATACAGAGAGTAGTCAAAAATATTTTCAGCTGAAAAAAAGAAAGAATTAAAATTAATAAGAGAGTTACTAGTTTGGTAGAAACAACAGTGGAATGAGGAGCTGGGGAGACACCTGGAAGAGCCTGTGGAACCAGGAGAGAGGAGCATTTCTGACCTCTGGAGCTAGGGGAGATGAATAACGTGAGCAGGTGACTGAGGGCTGTTGCAGGACAGTAGTGGGGCAAACAGTGAATATGAAAAACTAACTGACAGTCTGAAAGAGCAAGATGAGGACATGCAGGGACTGCCAACATCCACTGAAAAGCAGTGACCAGAGTTGATTTAGTGGAGAAAAAGTACGAAGGCAAGAAAACCATCAACAGTATGGAAAAGCCATGAATTGACTGGAGGAGATGGAGAAACAGGGAAAATGGTTTAGGAAAAATTGTAAACCCCTCTCCAGCACCCTGACAATTCTTCTCTCCAGCATCATGAGAGGGAAGCAACCTATAGTTACAGTCCTGCAGGCAGGGAGGGGCAGCAGCCTGTGCAGCGGGACACAAGGTTCTCACAAGGACAGCAAATTATGGACAGTCAGTGATGGACAGGGTGGCATTCCTGGTGTTCCTCCCCTCCACCTCCAAACACTATGCAGGTTGCAAAACAAAGAATTGAAAAAGAACTGTTGGATTCAAGTTAACTATGCAATCTTAATTCAGTTGTCTTGTGCATATGCATCGTGGTAGTCTATAAATATATCACACCAGTCTTTCTGCCATAAAATGTCATCCACAGGATAAACTCAGCTTGCTTAATGAACAGTCATTTCATATTTTGTTTACTTTCAGCATTTGGTGTAAAAGCCAGCCTTATTTACTCTATATTATTCAGACCTTTCTCTGAAGAGGTAGGCTTCTCTGTAGTCTCCTATCAGACTCGTTATGCTATATCAAATACAGCAGTCTACCAACACACAACCCTACAAGAGGGCCAAATTAAGGTTTCACAAGTTACCCTAAAACTTGCTCTTCTCCCCCATTTCTCAGTGGCTTGGGTTTTCTGCCTTACCAGTGTAATCTGCATTTCCTTTTGTGGTTGATACTTAAACATTACCTGCAATGCACAAAAGTCATGGCTTGTCTAGTGACTATAAATTTTGTTTTAAAGTCACATTAAGACACAAAACTGAAAGGACAAATAAAACCAGAAATTATACTTTTAGTCTATATCTTCCCAATCTACACATGAATAACATATTAAAACAATTATCATGACTATTCAATGGCATAATACTCTTTGGAGCACATACCTATAAAGAAATGTGAAAGAAGCACTATGTTTGACAGTTTAATGGTATAAACAGATTAGACTCACAAAGAATTGGAGGCAAACAGATGGAGAGGAAACCTAAGGAAAAAAACAATACATTCAGAAACCTCCCATAGCAGGTCGTTGGCAGAGCCTCATCTCCACAGTCCCAGCACAGCACCGTGTCCCTGAGATCAAAAGGTCTCCCTCTGAATCACAGGATGGTCCCAGATTTATCTCCGAGGCTTTCAGGGAAAATCAGCAATACAAATCAAAGTCTCTTTTACTTTAATATATTTGCGGTACTAAAATTCACTTTCCATTTTAACAGACTGGTATTAAACTTATCATTTTATCATTAAGATTATTGTTTTCCCTACACATTTGCAATAGCATCCATCATGATAGTATTGGAGAGCTTTCGACATCTCCATTTCAGTTAAATGAATTGCATAAATTCCCCTATTTCTACAGAGGGAGAGAGGCACAGAGGATAAGAGATTCTTAGCAGGGTTTCTGTAAACCTGAAGACGCACGGATCTGTAGAACTAAAGACGCATAGACTTTGCCTGAATCTGATTCATTATCTTCAGTAATACCAAGCAGCAAGTAGTAATGTAAAATCTTTTAAAAAAATCTTTACCAGCAAAGAGGAGTACGTAACTTTGGCTGTTTCTGTGGATTTTAATTGATTTTTAATCTGCTGATGGTGGACTGTAAATAAATGCTCAAAGCACATACAAGTGCAAGTCAATAGGAAGTTTTATTAGTTTGCTTTCAGAGAATTATTGCAATGATCGAAGGACTCTGAAGCACGCAGAGGCCTACAAGCTGAATGGTTTCTCTTCTCCTCACAGGCTGTTTGAACACTGTCTCCATAAGGGCCCAATTCAGCCAGAATTTACATTTGACTTCCGCACCAGGGAAGCCTAGGATGGCTGCAAAGAAAGTGCTAACTTTTTTTTTTTTGTAGAATAGGGCCCTAATTCATTGGCAAGGCAGCCAGTAAAAGCTCTTGTATACAGCACACCTCACCTATAAATCATTTCACAGAGTTCCAGAAAAGGTTTGAAACAAATCATCTTTTCCCCCCTACTCACATGTAGCAAAAGGGAAGGAAAGGGCTGTGCATGTAAAATTTACTTTTTCCCCCCCACTTCTTTTCATCCCTTTAAATAGGCTACTGTTTATATTTTTATCTAAGCACACCTTGCAAGTGTTCCCAGCATCATATTCACACCAATTGTCTTGCTGACCTTTAGCTCACACTATCTGTGTGCAATGGCAAATTAGGGCCCCTGCAACATTCTTCTCAGCTGGCACCCAAACCTTCTTCCTTTCCACATCCCCCTAATTCCATTTTGCCACTTGAAAAGAGGTCAACAAATAGATGAAGTTTAAAAGAGCCAATCCAAAAAATATCTTATTTCCAGTGAGTCCAGGCTACCAAAGCAGGAGAAGAAAAGGACAGAGCACCCTTCTTCACAATCAGGCTGGGCAACACCTCTGCTCCCAGAAATGCTCCCAGTGACAAAAAGCTTGTAACACCACATCTATGCAACGTCAACACCCCCGATGTTTTGGAGAAGTCCTGAGAATAGTTTTCTCGTGTTTCATTCCTAGTTCTACAGCTTGGCAGTAGATGTTTATGTGACTCACCCAGAAATGGTGTGCAGCAGACATGCAGCAGAATACAGCATCAGTTCCACTGTCCACCACAGCCCCAGGGACATTTAGTAGGTTGCTTCAGCATCTTGCCTACAATTTAAGCTAACTACCAAAGAAATGTTTGCATATTAAAAACAAAACAAAAAACAAACAACTACAACAAAAACCAACAAACAAACACACACACACACACACAAAAACAATAGGCCATTTCCTTAGCCAACCTGAAAGTTAGTAAGCAGGGTGGCACCATGATCTTCTGCTCATCTGCCAACATGAAAAAAGGAAACTTCACTTAAATTTAAAACTCACAATAGCTCAGCACAGGAGAATGAAAGGAAATGGCAAAAACCAGTCACGAGTGTTAGATACATATTAAACAGAGGACCTTTCTTTGAGAGGACTTTGGCAGTTATAAAATATACACAGACATGATTCGCTTCACTGTCCATCCTTAAAATACAGTCAGAGCTCTACTTGATCCATGGGCCCTGTGTATTATAAAATCTGTGGATGAACTGTGCATTAGTACAAAAGTAGGTTGAAGTCACCCAGTTTTACTAGCACCATGCACATCATCAGTGACACAGTTACTATCTCATTGTACATCCCATTTGGTGGTGGAACATGACACATTTTATCACATATGACAAAGGCACAGGATTCTTCAAGGCAAAAAGGAAATCATGAAATTGTGGTAAAACACTAAAAGGAAAAACAAAAGCAATTGAGATTAGATTACCCTTTTTACCTTCTTTATCAAGACAAATAAGTTACCCAGTGACTTAGAAACACAGCATCTTGGTTTCATGCCTAATCTGAAGAGAAAATATTTTATGTATATAATATTTATGAAGATACATCTAGCTGGAATTCCATTAGGGTATCATGAAGGTCTTAGCTTACTTCCAACGTTAACTACAAGGAGAAACGCCAGTAATGTCAAGTCGAGCTCATCCTCGTGCGCTTAGATAATTTGCCCATGTTCTACCTCCTCAGAACATCTTTTTACTTGATCAATGTAAATATGTATCTTCCATACAATATTGAGCACACAGATTGCTCACAAAAGTATTTACTCTGACAACTATCCACATGACATGATCGGTCAGGCTGTCAGGTTATTTCTGACTTGTGAGTGGCTAACGTATTCAAAAGAAGAACACTGTATACAATGCCAACTAAGATATTTTCCAGGAAACTGCTGATTGTGCCAAAATCCTCAACACTTTCAGCGTTGGTAGGTGTTGCAAGGATTACTTTGATCAACTGCCAAAATCCTCCCAAACGTTGAATTGCTTGACCACACATTAGGAATCCAAACTCTTGGAACAAAATAACTTTCCAACGATGTTCTACATTATCTGACTGTCTCAGGTTAATTCCTGGGATAGATTCATATAGATAAAGATGTGTTTCGGCAAGACAATTACTCTTCTGTTCCATTTTGACTACAAAATAAATGGTTAAATCTACCAGTTACTGGCTCATAAAACAATTTGTTGAAATAAATGAATTCAAATATACTAATAGGATACAGAGGTTCACCATTAATTGTTTAATCCATAGCTGCATAATACTGCACGGAATTATTTTCCCCCTTTTACCCCTGCTAGGAACTGACACAAGTACAATAATTAAAATAAATTTCAATACAACCATTTGGAAAATTGCCAACATTTTCGAGAACTTATAATTTTCTTTCCCCCCACCCCTCTTCCCCAAGATAAAATACAGTTTTGACATCTTGGTAAAAAACAGTTGCAAACTGTTACTTACAATTTAGGAAAAAATCACTGTTTTAATCATGACCTTTCATCTGTCCTTGATTTGGAGGGAAAGGGTGGGGGAAATTGGCCACTTACAGAAATAATCCTACTGGGCTTTCGTCTCACTGATTGACAGTCTCATGTGGCTAAACACATTCACAATTATAAATAAAAACTACCCCACTCAAAATGGCAGAACTTATCCTCCATCAAGCAAGATGTGCTTGGAGCAAGTATAGCTTTTAAGTGGAGATTGTGAAAATGACCTTTGAAATACATGATAAATATCAGCCCCTCTGTATTGTCCATCTCCAGCCACATTTGACCAAAAGGATACTTCTGATTAGTATTTACACGATGCCCAGAATAGCTAAATACTGGACATGTCGTTATTACAAGAAGGAAAAAAACATTAATAACAGCTAACGCTAATAGTACAGTAATAATGTATATCAATAGGCTCTCTTCAATTTAAGACTAGATATGAATATGGGCTACTTGAAGAAAACCACAGCTACACTATTAGTTGCAGACTCCTTACAGACATTTTCAAAATGTGACACATCACTTAGTGTTCATTGTTTAAGACAGTGCAAAACCTGTTGGCATTTGTCTGAGCTCACTAGGAACCTGTTCAGGGAGCTAAATCAGCTGAAAATACTTCGCTGTTTCCCAGCTCAGGTTTCTGCCAGCTTAATTTGCTGACCAGGCTCCTGGTGGAGCAGAAGAGCCGAATGCCAGGCAAAGGGAAACTGTGACAGCGTGTGGCCAGGGCAGAAGGGCAAGGGAGCAGGGCTGCCCCTTTCCTTCAACAGCCTTCAGCGGCAGCTGTGGCTAAACGCATCACCAAAATGCACCCCAGAAATGGACTTCTGAGTGTCCTCCGGCTCTGCTAATGAAACCTTCTGCAGTCTCTCCCTTGTGCCTTGATTTCTCCAGAGGCAAAATAGGTATGTTGAACCACATTTACCTTTCTAAAGTGCTTCAAGATCAATGAAACAACTAATCAGAGTGCCAATAAAACCTGTCCTGGAACTGGCTGATAAGCTCCCTACTGTAGGCATTTCTAGCGATGCCTTGAACACCACGCCACTCTGCCTAGGTGAATGCATCAAAGAGCACAGCCTCTAAGCTGCAAATCCCGTGAATCAAGGAAAGGAGGAGACCAAAAACTATTTCAGACTATTTCTTTATACTTTTTCCTGACCATTTATTCTCAAAAATTGAAACTCAAAACCAGAACGATTTGACTAAAAATGCTGTGTAATAATCACACAAGCCCTAGTCACTTTGGAGAGGGAAAAGACCTGCTCTCTTACCCCTTCAGCGGACTCCTCTAACCACTTCTGCTTCTTTACTGGAACCACACCCAAGCCACAGGAGATGCAGGAACTTCTCTCATACGCATCTATCATACACACTGTCACAGGCACCTTCTACATCAAACATGCTTTATAAATCAATTGCTGCCTTACTAATAACATCCCTATAAATACTTGCTGCTTAGACAGCTAGTACAAGGTACAAGTTTTACTGCCTTGAAATATGCTCAGAAGTTTCACAAGCCTTCTGAAAAAAGGTAGGGGTTTCCCCTAGCCCTCCGGCACACCATTTCCTGAAAGCAGGAGAGAAACTGAGCTGAGTAACTTGGACCAGAACCGGCAGCAGCAGGTTGGGCTGGGCAGAAACAGCGCTTGTCTGTCTAGGTAACATCCGTGCCAGCGCTCCCGCTAAAATTAGAAAACAGGCGACAGTACCTTGGCTCCTTTCGCTTGCTGGAGACAAATCTTTAGCTCTCTCGGCAGCCAAGGGGTGGCATTTTGATTTCCGCCTGCCAGTCCCAAATAGTGGTGCTACCTTGCTATCAGCTGAGCTCTTTGGCAGCAAGAGCTCCTCACCTTGCATTGCCTGGCTGCTCTGCCCCCTCTACATCAGCACCAAAAGGTGACCTCGCTCCCAAATAGGGGGAATGGAAGAAAGCAAAGCAAGGGTCAGTACTGCTAGAAGTGGGGGAAACTTTTAGGAGGCAGGATGGCAATGTTCAGTCATCACAGATTAAAACTCTAGCTTGGCTAGGTCAACAAGAAAATTCAGTGTGGAAGCAGACACTTTAATAATTCACATAGTCATATTGATATCACTTTTTAATCAAAAGATCTCAACCTCTTTCACATATATTATGAACACTAAGCATCACAGTATTCCTGTGACAGAGCAATGAATTACCGTGTCCACTTTTATTAAAAGTATTTAAGTTGATCTATTACCTATGTAAGTTACAGATATATGCTACTGTCACAATCTTAAACACATTGATCCTCACAAATCTTCTGTGAAGTAAGGAAATGCTATTTTCTCCATTTTGGGTAACTGGAAACTCTGGCGCAGACAGACTATGGCCAGATGTAAGTGATCTAAAAATCCACCTAACCCCTGGGCCTCTATCCTTGCTACTGGCCAGGCATTTCTAAAGGCCAGAGACATCCAGTAGGAAAACACTCGGTTAGGGATTAGGCAGAATTTAGGTCTGAATTTGGGCTGAAAACTGCACTTAATGCACTCAGGTATCTTTCTTGCTGTACCTCCTTGTGCTAAAACACACCGCAGGGCTCTCAGCTGGAAGGCAGGGCTGCAGTCCAGTATTACAGGTGACAGCCCCACAGGAACTCAGCCATGCAGTCAGGGCTTTAGGCTGTAAGCTCTCCAAGCAACAACCCTCCTTTCATCCATAACTGAAAGAAAAAATATACAAATATCCATAATAGGAACTGAAAGAAATAAAAGTGTTTTCATTGAAACAAGATGCCCATCTTCTCAGTTAAAGATCTGATGAAGAGAAGTTACTTCAAGAAAACTTTTAAGTTGCTTTCCTCCCTTAGTTGCTTTGTCTTCCTCAAAGTAAACTTTTGTGGTAATTTGAGAGGTTTACAGCATAGAGTAATGCTGAGAGGAAGCAAATAGAAGTTTTTCATTAATTTTTGAAAGTGAAAAATCTCACAGGTAAAAATAACACCTCCGCTTTTTCAGAGCTACATATGGGTTGAAGCATTCTGTTTGGCTACGTCTGCTTGTACATTATGAAGTTCCCACACTGTTACGGTTATTATTGACAAACCTCTTCAAAGAATCTTATTTCTGTCAACTGTGAAATGCAGCATGTTTACACAAAGCAGAAAATAGGAAGATGTTCCTCACCCTACTGTTTTAAGCTGGGCTAATAAATCAAGCCCACAGTTTATGAAACTATCATTAGATGGTTATATTACTATAAAAATGTTGGAAAATAAAATAGTGCTCACAGAAAATTCTACAAAACTGATGTTTATATATATATATATATACACACACACACACACTCAGGTCCCATTTACCCTTGTATTTGACACAAATGAAAATAAACCAGCATTTTAAGCTCCTGGAAATGACAATATCATGTTATCTAGATAAGCAACACAAAGCTATTATTGAAATTCTGATAGCATTTGCTTTACTGGTAAAGGAAAATTACCTGTAATGCATAGTTTAAATAATTACTTTTAAACAAAAGCTTCTTTTCTACATTGCTTATTTATCTTCTGAGACCAGCTCAGCAGGGTTATGTATTTTATTAAAATTGCCTTCAGACTGCTAATGGTGGGGTGTGTGTTAGCACAGGAGAAGCGATGGCCGTTTGACTCCTGTTCCTAATATTGGGAGTCAGTCCAGACACTTAAGAGCCAGAACTCTGCTGTGCGTTTGACTTTGTTAGCAACACTTTGCTTGCTAATAATACTGGTGACAGCATTTCAGTGCGATGGGTCAGACTTGAACTGGAAGGCTTGTAATTGTGCTTACAATAACAGCAACCACAAAACCAACAATCCTGAAATCCCTTTTACTGACGTTTCATTTTATATCAAGCCTCCTGACTAGAAATTATTTTGTAAGCTCTTGCCCAATATTTCTCCCTTCTCTTTCTCTTGCCCTCAGACTTGAATAAAGAGGCCCACACCAGCACCCGAGGTTCCCTGGACCATAGCAGGAAACGGTACAACAACTGTGAGCCACTCTGTGGTGAGTTTATGTGGCCAGATAACCAACACAAATCATCCAGATCACTTTCTGGTAGATCTCGTTTCCCTCAGAGGAAGCCACAGACAAAGCACACTTGGCTCCATGAAGCATAAATGCTGAAAACTGATGTTCTCTGTCAGGAGGTGCTGCAGCAACCAAGCACTTGCACCAGCCACTGCAGCTGAAATCCCTGGGCATGGGTCCTTCCCGCTCCGCAGGAACAGGAGGGTCGAGCATCATTTGTCCATTCCTCTCCACAGCCACAAAACCTTCTACCTGGAAAGCATGAGTGCCTACATGCTTACATACTTACGTTAAGCAAGTTAACTTGCATGATTAAATCATTCTAGCTTTCTGTGTGCTCACTTATTCACTTGGACCAACCAATCTATGTTTAACATCTCTTTCTTTAAAGTGATTAAAACTCTAGAAATGAACATTTTTTTCACATAAGCAAACACCTCAAATGCTACTTACACTTCAGAACTGAATTTGGCAAATAAGGTAGTCTCCTTCTTCAAACAGATAACTTGCTGGAAGCAAAAAAAGGAGACAAAAGCTTCCTGGAGTTTTGTAAGTGATCACAGTATCGGCCAAAACAGAAAGCAGGATTTGTCCACTGCATTGACCCTGTATTTTGTTGAAGCTCAACAGCTCCACAGAGCTGACATTTTTTGGAATTTTAACTAACTTTTAAATGATGTTTAAGGAAAACCGTGAAAAATCGTCACTAGCTGATTTTCACAGGTTCTGAGGTGCCCACACACCACGTCAGCTTCAAAGGGAGACTTTACTCACCACCTCTGAGAAACAGTTCAGATGTACACTGCTTCCAGGTAAGCTGGACTGACACCTCCCAACAGAAAACACAATTACTAAACACACTCGGAGAGCAGGAAAGCCAGATAAAGCTCGACTCTTTTTTTTTTTTTTTTTGTTTCCTCTAAACAAAATGCATTTCCCCTTTCAGAAAAAAAAAGAACAAGAAGTTAACACCCACACGTAAGCCTCAAAGCCAAAGGAAGACAAACCTTTTCAGAAACCCTGCTCTGTCTGCTGAAAGGGCAAGCAGGTACTGGCTGCTCTGCGGGCCCAGCTGCACCAGGGCTGGTTAGACCCTGCAGGCGAGGGCTGGAAACAGCGACAGGGCTTCCCACAGGGAAGCATGAATGAAATAGTCGAGCTTTTAACTACTGATTCACTTATTCCCATTATCCGGTTTTCAGAAAGAAAATCATGCTCCTATCACAAAGTGCACCCATGACCAGGCCATAGATGTTAAAAAATAAAATAAAAAATACTTGTTCATAGGAGGAAGGCTGAGGAGTAACATCTTCATGTGCAGCTTAGGAATGCTTTTTTAATCTTTGGATTTTTTTTTTTTCTTTTTTAAGTGTTTCTATAAAGGAAACAAATTGCTAGCAGGAAAGCAGCCAGCAACACTCTTACCTAAACTAAAGAGGTACACAAAATCCATCTACAGACATATAAAATCAGCTCATTGGTAAGAAGAAATCAGAAACAATTGTATAAACCACTGGATTACAATTTCAGATCCCAAGCAGGTTGTTCCAAGGCATCTCCAGGTTCATGACATTTCTCCAAGACTCCAGTGCCACCATCTCATTCCCCATCTCACCTCACCTGCCCTAGCAGCACTTTTAGACAGATGCCACGTTTGATCAGCCATCTAGCCTGCTGTTTCTTAGAGCCACATGATTTTCATTGCTCATAGTATTTAGATGAGATCACCATCTGCCCTGCCTAATATGATCCCCAAACCCATCAAGATCGCTTTAAAAATCTGGTATTTGTTGCATAGAAACTATTTTTTAAAAATAAAAAAAACAATAGCTTCTGTTTCACAGAATGGAACACGAAAGAACATTCCATGCATGTTTTCTGGTGCATTCAGCTTCTCTAGTTATCATTTCCCATTTCCCATTTCCATTTGGTCCCATTCTCACAGAAGTATTGGTGGAGGATGTACATAATTTTAACTTGGGTCATCTAGGAATAGTCATGGCTGCTGGCTGCAAAATGAAGGGGCAAGAAAGAACTTTCTCCTACATTCCTTCAGTGCTATAAAATCCTCCTAATTCTTCCTTAGGCAACACAAAGGTTCTTGCTGTTGAAACGCACAAAGATGTAACAGTAACCAGCCTCATATGTGAACACACCAACAAAATATCGCAATACAGTTTGGATTTGCTTCTTTGACATAAGTACGATACTCTCTAGACCTGGTGGGTCACACAGAGGTACTCTCTCACAAACCACTCTCACAAACTAGCCTCAATTATGGACTTACAAGAACTAGCACAAAACAAAAACCAAAACCATTCATGCAAATAAAAGATTCAGATCTCAAAGTTCAGGATGAAATAGAAAACAAATGGTGTGCAGGAACAGGAGCTTCCTCCCTCTCGTACCCACACTCAGAAACGCATGCAAATATTGTGAGTTTGCAGATTGCCAATTTAGTAGTTGGTTTCGTTTTGAGACATTTTTGGAGGGGAAGTAATATAGTAACAGCAATTCCTCCCAACCCACTTCCCACCGTAGCCGCACAGACTCAGATTCTCAGGTTGACCAAAACCATAGCTGCAAAAGAAAATGGAACCACGATGAGAATTTCTCTGAGCACATCTACATTATTTACCAAACTAGAAGCACACTGAGGTGAGCATACAACCTCAGACTAACTCCTTTTCATTGTTTCAAGAAGCTACACTCTCCAGCCTACGACTGCCCATATTGCAGACTACAGATTTAACATGCCTTACCACATCTGCGTGGAGAAAGTTCCTGCAACCTTTATACCCACACTTTCTCAAAATCATATAGAGGGAAAAGTCATTAAAAATTATACTTTATTTGGGAAAAAGTTGAATAATTTGTTTTTAATGACTTTAAGACAACCTATCCAGAAAAAATACCACCTCCTCTGCCCCCTTTCAATCTGTCTGCTTTTTATTCTCATCAGTAAGACAAGTTCAGCCACATGGTTCAAATTTTTTATAGATTAATTTTTTTTACTATCATATGTTTAATATGACAAAGAAAGCATGTTAAATTAAACTGCAGTGATAAATACAGGCATGTACATATAGATGTACATTTGTATATACATGAACAAGACGTATTTGACAGTTGTCTTCTCCAGCCTTTCCATGTCACTCATTATCACTTTAACTGCACATTCTTTGTAGTGAGATCCGTGTCTTTACATTTACTTGCACTTACAGTCCAAAATTCATTAGAGTTTATAGCAACACAATGTTTACATGCTAAGGAATAATAAGAAGTCATTCACTACTCCTGTTGTGTGGATGAGCACATCTATGAAAATCAAAAGGAGCACGTGAAAAGGTAATTTATAAATATTTCAGTTGAATGTATCCCGATCAAAGGCAGTGGAAATGGAGTCTGAGGCTGAAGAATTATCTGAAGCCTGCCATATTTTAAATACCGGTTCCTTGCAGACATCTAAACCGTTATGAAAAAAGCACAGAAACTGATCTTTAACACTAAACATATGACCCAGCATACATAGGGAGACAGGCTGATGCATTACACTGGTTTGCTCTGAGATGATGTAACTTCACAGCAAAAACCAGATGCTATTATATGGTTTTGAAAATTTCAAGAAACCACTTGCAAATTAAAAGAACAAACATCCAAACCCTGAAAATAAGTTCTTCTAAACCAAGCAACACATCCCTAATCATCTTCATGTACAGCTTGTAGAGGCGTATTAATGACATACACAATGAAAACACAAATACTTCGTTCTCAGATCAACAATTTTGTAACTAAAAACCTATCTTTAAAATGCTGTACTTTAGCTTGTATTGATAAGTTTCCCATAAGTGTTAGAGACCAAATTATTTCAGATTAGAAAATGATTTATTGATACATTAACATACATGATGTATATATAATATATATATTTATACGACATATATGATGCATTTAGCAGAGGTCTTTTGACTCTGACTTTAAGCCAAGCATCCTCTATGTGCCTGTGAGCTCTCAGTCACAGGAGTTAGGTATTTCTCATACTATGTGTTGCTGGAATCCCCCTCCAAAAAGCAGCACAGTGCCGCGATGCGAAGTGCTGTGCGTGCAAGTGATGGAGGTACTTGCTGCCCCACAGAGCTTATTATCTCTCTGTCAGACAAAGCATGACAGGTGGACCCAGCAGGGAATTCCAAACGGGGCAATACTCATTTTGGGGTTATTTGCATCCTCTGGACATCTGAATATTAAAATGTATTCTTATAAATGCATAGGGGTGGAGGCAAATCAAGAACTGTTGTTAGCTTGTGCTATTAAGAGAAGGCAGAGAAGCACAAATACAACAGTCACTCACTCCCTGTTTATTGAAGCTCTGTCTTTTAAGACAGTCAAAGGGCCAAAAATTCAAACTTCACTCAAGCAGATCTTATTTATCAATAGCTTTGCCTCAGTAAAAACCCAGGGAAGACCGCAGGACAATTTATATAATTGACTGGAGCAGTAGCCACTTGTTATTAAGATTACTTGGCACAAGCAATTAAACAACTACCTGCAGTTGTTCACACTCTGCCAATACTTCTCCATTTCGGTTGATTTATCTATGATGCATGACTGCCTCAGGCTAAATGTTTTGGAAATGGTGCGACTTTTTCCAAGAACAAGGTTAAGGAATATGACGCTTAAAATTTTTTGAGCTCTTCCTCTAAAAAAGCTCCAGCGCTTCAAGCTTCAGAGGAAGGTCTGAAATCTGGCAGCCTGGCTGTGGCTTTTGTCCCCTAGAAAAGCCTTTTGTCCTCAGATCTGCCTTGAGTAAGCTCTGAGAGAACTGTGGTTCACAAAGACCTTTCCTAACTGTGAGTGCTTGGCTTTCCAAAGTTGTTATTGTGCTTTCAATACAACTTTTTATATGAAAGTGTTGCATCTGGATTATACTGTATTTCACACCCACCCTATTTAAAACCTATGTAGAACAGGAAACGAGACTGAAGTAATCAAATGAGTCTTCAAATAAGCAAATGCAGTAGTTACAGATATCACACAAGGAACTTACTAAAACACTTCTTAGAAGACTTCAAATGACAACCCAGTTTTCCACACAATGCAGTAGTCACCCTCGAACCAGACAACTCTGTCCAAGTAGCTCACATGCACTGTCACCTATTATAGCATCTCATTACTTATTTCCCAGCCTTTCTCAAATGTCTCCTCAACCCACCCTCCTGAGGTGAGGAAGCAGTTCTGCCCCCATTGCAGGTGAAGAACTGGTGAAACAAAGTGCTTGTCTGTGGTTACAGAGAAAGCCTGCCAAGGAACAGGAAACAGCTCAAGTCTTGCAGGTCCTGGGCCAGCCTCATCTCCCAGAGCTGAGCCAACCTGCTGCCAACTTGCATCAGCACTTCCAGAAATGCCTCGCCCAGCAAGGAAGAAAATACACCCCTTACCTGCCAAGTCTCCCAGTTTAAATTCTCAGCTCCTCTTCTTTTTATTTTCTTCTGCTTGCAACACTGAAGGCAGAGAGAAAAGGAAAAAAACCATCAAAGGAAGAGCCACAATTATCTCATTCAAAACCTTTTTCATATTCACTACAGCATTTTATCCTGAGCAAAAATTTCAAGGAAGTAAGCGGAGTTTCTCCATTCAATTTTCACAGAACCCAGGTCAGGCCCCTAGCAAAGCACTCCCCAAAATACAAGATGCCATAAGTAACAGCAAGACCTGCAGTGTGTGGAGGAGAGGGGGATCTCGTTAAATGAGAACTAAACGGAGGCAGGCAACAGGTATTAAGGAAAAGATGGGGAGTAGAAAAGATGGGAATATGTGTAATTTTAATTAATCAGGAGTCACTACTGAGATGGACACAAACTCACACAGGAATCTTCAGGATCTACAGAGTGGAAAAAAGGAGAGAGCCAAGCAGGACACTGAACCACAGTCAACTGCAATCTATAGAAAGTGACAACAATTTCAGTGGACTTTGGATCGTACCCAAAGAAGCAGAAGAAAAAAAGATGTAGCAGGAACAGGGAGAATAAATGAGAGAACAGATTAATAAATCCAAGAAATATTGTTAGAACAGCACCTGAAGAATAATAGCTGGGATATTTCCAAGAAGAGGGTTAGATTCTGCTCTTTGGGCTCATAAACCCTTGTTTGTTCCATCAACATCAGTGGAGTAGTTTTAGATTTACATCAGTGTAACTAAGCACAAAATCAAATTAAAGAATACAAAGTAACTGGAGAAAAACCAAGCATTATTGAGCGTTCCAACACTGGGAGGCACTCAGATACTGTAGTGCTGAAGGCCACGTTAGTAGATTGATTAAATGATTGATCCATCAGTAGGAGATTTATCCAATATGGGGAAGAAACAGAACGCTCTAAGTCAAGACTACTAATCAGCTATTATTTCTATTTTCTGCATGCTATAAACATACAAAGGAGATGCTTTACAGAATTTGCAGTAATAACAACTCCCAATTATGTCCCACTCTTGATATTAGTTCCTACCAATTTCTTCAACGTTTTAAAGGTATTTTGTAAAAGGATTTTGAAAAAAAGGTTTCCATAATGAAATCCCAGGACTTTCCTGTTCTCATTTGTATCATCTCTCCTTCGAGTCTTACAGATCCATACCAAACGGTACAAGAATTAAGCCCAGAGCCATTTATACTAGAAGTCATGCACTATTTTTCTTGGACTAACAACTGAGACTTTCTTTATGCTTCAGTGCCAGGCTCATCACGAGTTTTGTATATGACAGTGTGAAAGTAGCAGATTCTTTTCAGCAGTTTCATGCTCTCATAAACAAAGACTAATTTCTTTCAGACACCTACTTTCACTAATGCATTGTCTTTCCTTATGTACAGCACGTATCGCCTCTGCTCTGAAAACATAAACCTTAATAAAAATTAAAGCTCTGACTTAAGCTCATCTTTCTTACGTTTTATTTACTTTTTATTTCCTTCTAAAACCACTACAATTACCACATTGTACCTAAGTCCTAACCACCAGGATTTCAACTGATTTGAACATTATCTGTTTTTATTGTAAATAAAAAATTGATCCTGTCCAGTTTCCCTTTCATTTCCACGTTTACTCCGCACCTCTGATGTTCCCTGCAACAAGGCTAATCACATTTTGTGACATTTCTGTCACCTACATATGCATGCATTTTTTCACTTTTTAGTAGATGGCCTCCAGGCACAGAGAAGATAAGGCTACTACTAGTAACCCGGGGAAATCTATTTAATCTCAAATTGTAGAGATTTATGTTTATAAAAGTGAAAGAAGAGGTTCTGTTCCAGCTCCCACAAGTAGACTTTGATTGATAATCACAAGTTCAGTCTCTATACTCAAACTAGAAATCAGACCATCTGAAGAAAAAAAGGCAGGTTTAAAGCTTTTTCTTTTACATAAGTCTATAAAAGATAAAATAGTTTTACAAAGTCCCGTTAAGTGCAATACTGATTTTCTTTCAGAGAAGATGATGTCCTTAGCTAGATTCTTTTCTAATAGCATCTACCCAGACTTTTCAGAACACCAGGGAACATTTCCTACAATCTATTATGCTGTGGAGCACTAAGCTGAAAGAATTTGTTTCGTATATCGTATACTGCTATTTATAACAGGGTTGTGTGGAACATGGCATGACACATCAAACACTAGCTCAGTATTCTTCTCTTAGTCAGTATTCTTCTCTTAGTTTGTGTATCATTAATGAGTGAAAAGACCTGGGTCTTACTGCAAAGTCTAGTGATCACAAATGCAATTATTATTACACATCAATCTATTCTTTAATACAGCTTATAGAAGAAACAACAGTTTCACAGCATTTTTCCTGTGTGTGTTTTGATTCCCAACACTTGGCCAGAGAGGACTGGAACAATACGATCCAAAGCACTGTGTTCACTTTGAGATCTGGAATCTGCAAGTCCCTGAAGAAGAGGGCAGGAACTTCCAAAGGTTCTACCTGGATATTTACTTGAGTATGTTTGTATTACTTTACTCAGAAATTAGGCTCTTAACCATATTATAACACTTTTATTGCAGATTGCAAACTAGTCAATAGGCCACCAGAAGATCTACCTATGACCATAAATTAGGCTCAGTCTCTTGGGCGTAATATCATCTGTACTTGAGAGTTATCATCCGCTGTATAGAGGAAATGGAGCAGAAAACTTGCCTGTAAGTCACCATTTCCCTTTCTTCCATCTCCCAAAAATAAACAAATTAAAGACATTGTGAAAGGTTTACAGAAAGACCCATGCAAAACTTTCACCGCAGAAATGTAAAAATCCCTCATGCTTTGTTACAAATCTGAAAAACAAGAGTGTATCGGTGAACAACTTTCACACAATGATTAAGAGTGTTACAACAGAAATTGAACAAAAGCCCTGAGATGGAGAAATAAGTAAGATTTTAAAAAGAAATAAAGTGTTTTCATACACTGTGGCCAAAAGCCAGGGAAAATTAGTATTTTCAGGAACTGAAAACTATCTTGATGGACAAGAAAACTTGCAAAACAGTTAAAAAAAAAAGAAGTAATTTACATATTCTCTCTGACATCCCAAAACTTATTTTAAAAGTGGTCTATCTTTACCTTTGGGTGCAAACAACTTGTCTTGACTGTTGAAAAAACTTTGTAATTCACAAGGATTTCACAGGGTTCTATAAATCTTTCAGGATTAGGCTAGAATTTATTACACATTAGAAAAGAAACAATACAAAGCACAAACACCTACATCAACCACCCACAGAAGCTATCAGGCTTCCTTATTTTTGTGGTCAACACCACTTTACTCTGAGAGTAGCCCCATCACTTCAGCAGTTCCCCTCCCCAGCAATGCTGGGATTCTTATTTTGTACATTTTGCAGGTCCTAGATATGGAGCTCTCAAAGGCAAGGGTTGTCTTCATGCAGCTTGCCCATGAAATGCCTACTGTGTTGGGTCTCCAGTTCCCACCTGCAGTTTTTGGGTACTGTTACGACATCTGAGATGCTACAGCATAACACATTAACATCCCTCAAGCTTTTATCTTTTTCTTCAGCATTGACAATACGCATACAATGAAAGAAAGTACAAAACTGGACACTTGAACCAGCTCAAGAGGTATAAACAGCTCTGCTCACCTCAGTGAGATGTTAACACTGGTAACTCAAGAATAACGATAACAGGATTGAAGTTTAAATTATTTCATAGCTTATGTACAAAAAAAGGAGGAGAGCAATTTGTACAGAGCACTATGACTTTTCATTCTGGCATTGTAAGCATGTGGCATTTGAAAGATAACCTGTTTATCCTCCTCCCAACTAAGAAGCCTCACAGAGCCTGACACAGTCCAAGAATCACCTAAATAAGAGAGGGATGAATTCAAGTGACCCAACAGAGTTCAGAAATAACATCTCACTTAACTCGCATGAGTGGAGCTGATTTTGCNACTCATCCTTACCTTTAGTATAACAGTCGTTTTGGCTGTACCACAGACTATGTATGCACTGTATATGTAAGAGATTATTTCCACATAGCACAGAGATTTCTGAGCTTATACTAAACCAGTTAACTTAGCACAGTTGCTACCAATTGGGCACACTGTGGAATCTGAGGAAGGCANTTACGACATCTGAGATGCTACAGCATAACACATTAACATCCCTCAAGCTTTTATCTTTTTCTCCAGCATTGACAATACGCATACAAGGAAAGAAAGTATAAAACTGGACACTTGAACCTACAAAAGCCTGGAAGAGCAGCTCAAGAGGTATAAACAGCTCTGCTCACCTCAGTGAGATGTTAACACTGATAACTCAAGAATAACGATAACAGGATTGAAGTTTAAATTATTTCATAGCTTATGTACAAAAAAAGGAGGAGAGCAATTTGTACAGAGCACTATGACTTTTCATTCTGGCATTGTAAGCATGTGGCATTTGAAAGATAACCTGTTTATCCTCCTCCCAACTAAGAAGCCTCACAGAGCCTGACACAGTCCAAGAATCACCTAAATAAGAGAGGGATGAATTCAAGTGACCCAACAGAGTTCAGAAATAACATCTCACTTAACTCGCATGAGTGGAGCTGATTTTGCAGGCAGCCTCAGAAGGGTATTTACACCCCTTTCTGCCCTCCTCTGCTCTCACTGCAATACTTGTACAGAACTTTTCTTAAATCAGATATGGCAGAACCACTAATAATCCATTTGCACTCTGGGTGAGCTTGGCTAATGAATTCAAATGAGAGCAGAAGCAAGCCACAGACTGCCAGATTTTTAATATCCTCATATTTTCTAGTAATGGTGTAATTGTAATTAATGTTTACTTTGTTGTGTATTTTATTGTTGAGTCTTTAAAGTCCTCTGGGATCCCTTTGGGATACACAGCACTATATAAATGTAAGTTGTTATTATCAAATAACAATCACTGGCCATTTAAATTATACAATAGCTACCTGATTATACTTAACCAAGTTAAAGCTCTAATAAAGAATGATTATATATAATCTAAATTAAAGATATATTTCCCCAGTTCAGAGAACCCAAAGTTCTTTGCATTAAGTATGCAAGTGCCCTGCAACACCTGGAGCTTGAACCTGCAATACTGAAATCAGTAGGGCTCTTGCTGTTGCTCTCAATGGAAAGGTGATAAGAGTTGACAAAGAGTTAAATATCTTGACAATTCTACCTTTCTGAGGCAGCAAAATTAAGATTCCTCNAGCACAGTTGCTACCAATTGGGCACACTGTGGAATCTGAGGAAGGCAACTGACCCCTCTTCTCTGTGGTCTGAAGAAGTCCTGACCTTGTCCTCTTCTATGATACATCTACATGGACACAACCTCCAAAATACTTACCTCAACTCTTGAGCATGAAATAATTTGTGCAACCGTAAGAAATATTTCAGGGTGCAGTAGATTCTGGAAGCGCTGTTGTCAGGCATACTTCGTAACCTAAACCCACACGATTAGGAATAAGGTGCAGTGACATTTTATACAGGAACTCTCATAGGAGATTATTTACTTGGCTTTGGACTGTTAGAAATCACATCTTCAAGCTTTGAATCCACAGGGGAAAGATCTAATTCAGCTGAAAGTCTAACATGAAAACACAACTCTAGGACTTCAGGTTAAAGAAAACCTTGCTTTAGCTCTCTCCTAATAAATAATGTGAGACTGGAGGGGTGGGGTAGGGGTGGAAATGTCTTTTCTGGCTGACCTTTGCCAAGTCATTTCCCTTGCTTCAGGTTTCTCATCTGTGGAACAGGGGTAATGGCATTAACCTCGTTACTGATGAATAGCATTGTAGATGGGTCTACATTATATTACAATGATAATAGATCATCTGGTGAACCTTTTAGTATCAATAAAAAAATTCATTCCAGAATCAACGACCTGTTAGCAAGTGAAGACTAACCCAACTTAAATTCAACTGCACAGGTTAAGAACACTGTCAAGCCTATGATCCCTCTGGCAAAGATGGACAGACTGCCCTAGGCGATGGTAAAGGTCCAATGGGGGCTGAAACATTTTTAGTGAAAAGCATCTCTCTGTGCTGACTACAAAGAAAGGCTCAGATGACAATCTTCAAGATCTAGCGACCTCAGATAAGTGTCTAATATTAGTCAGGATGAGCCCAGAGCCACAACCTTAATTTTGATCAGTTCTGAATTCTTCTGAAACTTTCTTTGAAAAATCTAGGGTTTGATCTGAACTTCCCTCCTTCTCTTGCCTCCTCACAAAAATGTTTTTTTTAAATTGAGAAAATACAGTGGTTTGAATTTTACATGAAAATTATCCAAAACCATATTAACTTCAGCAATTTTCCCTACCAGAAGTATCAGGGGAAAATATTTTGTTTCAAAGCTGATGCATCAAAACAAAAATGTTCAATTTCACTTGAAAACAGTTTATTTTCATTTTGAATGAAAATAAGAGAAATGAGGAAACACTGCATATCTGTGAGAACTGGACTTTAATGGGGTTAAGATTGCACTAGCTGAATATCCCCCTCTCTAGCAATACAAGTAATAATGATGATACGCCATAGACCTCTCACATATACTTAATGACTTCAGTGGAGCTCAGCCAACTCCCACCAGCTGAGAATCTGGGACAGAAGCCCCAGCTGAAATAAGGGCTCCCTTGCAGGAACCTCTCTATACATGCAAAGCAAGAGACAGCCCTTGCAATACAGTTTGTAATTTAAAAGGACAGCATAACAAATAGGTGAGAAGTGGAGATTATTATTAAAGCGAGAGTAAGTATCTATCGCAAAGTGACAAAGAAATGTGGCAACACAAAGCAGGAATTTCTTGAGTTCTGAGCCCCCAGCTAAAGCCTCCTTTCTTAAGACCATAGCTTGCAGTCAGAATGGAAGTAAAGAAAAAATAATAAACAATAGTGTTTATGTACAGAAGCAACTGTACAATATCAACACCTCACATATATTCACTAACTTTGATTTTAAAATGTTACCCAGTGATCTTTCCTGCTTCCTGGAGCATACTGTTGCAGTTCTTGAACTGCAAAAGGTGGATTGCACTCATGTGTATGCAGAGCTTTCCCCTGACGTACAAGTCCTCCATCAGCACCAAGACTCCCTGAGCTGCCAGAGAGCACTGCCTTTTGTTTGACACACATCTTTGTAATGTGTCAGCGGAAGAGCACTGCGTGCTATCCATCAGCCAAGCCACAATACACCCTGACACACTAGTTAGTAGGAAGGAGTTAGAAGGCTAAGTCAGGGGTGATATCTTGAAGTGGGAAAAGGATCTGGGAGGTGTGGGGAGGAAAGGACAGGAAGACGGGGGTGGTACGAGATCCATATTGTTGTTTCACTGGAAGGACACAGCATGTCATAACGAATTACTGTTAATTTGCACCAGCAGTACAGTTAGATTGAGAACGGCAAGCGACGATGACAAACAGCACTTGCAAGATCACATAATGAGGGGGCAAGGCTGCTTCACTGGAGCCGCTTCACTCAATTAGCGGACAAGGCTTTTAATGCTGCTATGCACAACCACAGCAATTTTGATTACTTAGAGCTAAGTCTCCATTTAGAATGACTCAGAAGCTGAAACAGTTTTTTTTTCTTTTAATATAATTTATCTACAAAGTATTTGAATGGTAATAAGCTATCTGAAAGCTAGACACGTTAGCCTTTGTACCTAAGCAATGTTGAAATATACTTTCAAAAATAAGTTCCAATAGTATCTATTCTATCAAATAAAATGATAGCAAGCAAGCAATACTATGCCAAAAATGGGGACCAAATTTTGCTCGTATTTACTGTGATTTAACTCTGAAATTTGGAAGGTGATTTTGGTAGAACTGCAAGAGTTTCATGACAGTACACTATCACATGGGTGCTGAGACTTAGAGCAGCATGCTCTGCTCATGTCCTTTTATTCTAGGTTTACAATTAGTAATTTGATTGATTCTGCTGGCCAAAAACCTAGATTGCATTACCTCCTGAGAAGTATATAACATTTTCTTTTTTCTTTTTTTTTAATGCAGATTTTGGACAGAAGTTTAAGAAGTGTGATTTGATCCTGAGAAACCCACAGAAACCTGGCAAAGTCTGTTAATGTTCATTAAATGATCTTGGGTTGTTTCTGCTAGCTTAGGTTCAAGCCTTAGCTTCACTATCAAAAGTAGAGTTGCACAAATAGCTATTGCTTTGGGATACCTTTGCTGGGGAAGAGAAGATAATGCCAGCAGTTTGAAAGTAGATCCTGTCTACAAGGTCCTGCTGTCAAGCTCTCCTTGCCACTGCGTGTCAGGTATTGACGTATTCACCAAGATACGGAGAAGGTGAATTTAAATTAAATGTGATCTGGAGCAAGGATTTGTGCATGCACCATATCCTAAGCATCTACCCTAACCAGTGGTATATCAGGATCTTCTTATCAGTCTTTCCAGTTGAAGTTCTGCATTAGCACTTGCATATTCCCTGGCACAGGGAGCAGACCCCAGTTACCAATTTTCACAGGGATCAGCTTGCTCAAACCTACAGAATTACTCTTTTTCTCCCTCAATGAATGTGTACATGAGTGTATGCATGCATAGATTAAGAATGGAATGCAAGAAGAGGAAAAATTATATTCAAGACCTTTCTTCAATTTGGGAAGAAAGAGGATAAAAACATTCATCTCCTATGTCCCTGTTAGCAGTCCTTGTCACTAGTCACTGAGTCTTCTTGGAAACCCCAAGAAATCAAAATGCTTTGCTTCACGTGTACTGAACTGAATCATTTTGATGTTCAGAAATTTGTTTTCATCTTTATTTTGGCTGAAATTGCTTATCAGATTTGACCCAAATTTCTGAAGAATTTCAGCTGCTTAAATTTGTTCCCGGGGCAGGGGGCAGCACGCAAAACCCCTACCCAAACACGCTGCTTTGACAGGTGGGGGGAGGAGACCTGGGAGGTGGGGGGAGGCACCTGAGAGAAAGAGATTTCTTGTCAAAGAATCAGAAAGAGATTGTTTATCATCCACACTTCTCCCTGCACCTGACTTTGCACAAACCTGGATTTTTCCATTGGCCTCTGAAGCACGAGGTACTGCCCAGTTACTGTGGCAGGGTACCCAAACCAACAGACCAACCATCTGATGCACTAAGGACACAGAGTGGATGTAGGCATTGCCTAAAGCACAGAACAGGAACATTTTAAACTGCTTCATTTCTCAGCTCCAGTACAGCTATGTATGTATAATTTATTTAAGATTTGACTCGGCAGGGTAGCTGCTTGCAATCAGCATATTGTTTTTGTGAAGGTTCCCCCCTATTGCCCCTTAGACAGATTTTAACTGTCAGTATATTGGCCTTTTGAATTTTTGTTTTCATAATACCATAAGCTATTTGAACATACATTATTATATACTAATCACTGCTTGTCCAATTTTTCTGAGTCTTACAGGCGACAGCAGAGAACAAGAAATGCAATTTAGTTAGAACTTCAAAGCAACATTTCGTTATCATCCAAACTGGGGCTCTTTTATTTCTCTCTCACTATTTGGTTTTAAAAGTGAAAGGAAACCAGTTGCTTAAATTTGTTCTTTCAAATTTCCACCCACATCTTCCCTCTCTTAAAAGGAGGGGCTTTATGATAATAGATTGGCTGATCTTGAGGATCAGTCACTGATAGATATATATTTACTGTCCTCAGATAGTCGTAGCATTGCTGACATTCACATGAATTAAAGATTGCCTAAATCCCGACTCTGAGCATTTCCAAACTTTAAGATAGAGATCTATACTTGAATTTCATATCCATCTCACATCTCTATAGTGGGATGAACAAAAATATCTGATTCAATCACACCTGAACTCTATAAAAACTGGATCTGTCAGGATTCTGTCCTGCGGACTTGTCTACATAAAAAAACAGGCTGGAAAAACTAATGCATAACAGCTCCACTCCACAGACAACCTTATTGCATTTTAGGAGTGCCTTTGTATGGTTTAGCTTTGCTTTTGAAGAGGATTAAGCCAGACTCCATATGGCACTTTTAGTGGTGAAGCAAAGTGCCCACAACAGAAACTAGTGCAGAACAGTATTGTGTTTTCATTACATACCCAAATTTGTTCAATAATAACCTAATACAGGCTAAACCTGTGAAATAGGCTCTGTTATAACAAGATGCTGGGTGTTTGATGAAAAATTACAGAGAAAAATTCAATGGTCTACATTGTGCAGAAGATCAGATTACTGTATATATTCAGAATGGTTCCTTTATAAATTAAAAACTATGATTGGCCACTGTCCATATTTCTAGATTTAAATCCGATTTGAAAATCCCTATGCTACAGGTTCAGTGGGGATAGCATCTTTGTCAGGACAAGCAGGACTTGCACGATGGACTTCCACACTTCATATAATAGCTCTCCAACTGTTATTAGTGGTCCTGGTTGCTCCTTCTCTCTCATCCTCTGCTCCCTTCCCCCTTTATTTTAGGCCAAATAGTCTTAACACAACTTTTGTTAAAATCCATTTAGTTCCATGAAAAGAAATAGACAATAAACTCCCCCAAACAAGACTATAAAATGCAAATCCACAATGTCTTTGACATTTAGCTAAGAAAGTCCATTGCCCCCACCCCCCACAAACTTTCACACAGTAGGAAAAGTTCATCTGAGTAGAGCAATTGGTTGTGGAGCAGAGAACTAGAAACTGAGAAGGTTAAGAGCTTTTTGTATGAAAATGGTAACTCGAACACGCACTCTGGGGGACAGTTATACATATGTTTTTGAACTAAAACTCTAACCTGGCATGATTAATTTTGGCCTTAGTTTTGTCAAAATATTGGAGTCCATATGGCACAAAGCAAATAATTTTACATTTTTATTTTAAACCCCTATGTGTTTTTCTTTTCTATTCCTTTCTCCTCCACCACACACACTGGCAGCCGCTACCAATATGCCAAATGCCAAATCAACCCTGCAAGCTGGCTGGCACAAGCACTTTACAATACTGGCACACGCTTTCTTTTGCAGGGGGATTCTCTCTGAAACCCTGTGACACATCCAAGCATCCCTGCTTAGCAGCTGAGGACCCTGTCCACCCCAGCCATGTCAGCGACAGGGTGCCTTGACTATGAACGCACTGTCCATTTGTCCGAACAAAACAACACTCTGTGTTGGTATATTGATTCCCCTCCCGTCCCCAACCCAAAAAATCCATCAGAGCTTTATAATATCTTTACATCAATCAGCAATGGAGAAGTATTGGTGCTGTGGAAAGAAAGGATGCAAATTACTGCAAAGTGAGCAAGAACAAAAAAGAGACATCACTCAGGCGAGTGGGCCAACATGTGCACCTACAATTGTCTTCCCAGAACATAGATGTCTAGAGCGGAGCAAAAGCATGTCGCTCTTTCACCTCTTGTCCATAAAAGGCTTAGTGAGTTGGAGGGAAATCAGGAACATTGAAGGCTTTGCTGGCCATGTTAGGATTCAACCTGTTGTTTGAGGCTTGAATACTAAAACACGGCCTTTGCTGTCCTTCCTGAAATATTTTTTCCTGTGTGTGTCGCTCTAACCCATTGCACATTTTAAAAAAAAAATATTTTAAGATTTTAGATATTTATTCATAGAATAAAAGCAGCAGGATTCTTAAATAAGCAGACAAGTAATACCACTTTTAGACAATGACCCAGAATGAGGGCTAGAAAAGTTAAGCATGACGTGTAAGGTGCATATAAGGTGCATATACCTTCTAGTTAGTCTTCTACACGTGCACATTAAGATCACAGAATCCCGCCTCCCAGTGTGACACACATCCTCTGCAGCTGCAGGAACTGTGCCCAAGATCTTCAAAATGGCTCTGATGGCAAGATCAAAATAATACCCCTTTTTAAATTCCAGCAGAAAATGGTGAATACCTTGTCTGTGACAGCCTCTGTTTCAAGTGATTTCTGGAGCATTTCTGAGAAAGGTCCATTTCTTGAGCTGCTCTGAGTCACAGTTTAGGGGCTAGCAGAGCCTTTGGCGGGACGCTGTGTGGTCACAGTTGTTCAAGAGGTCCTCACAAGCCCAATATCAAGAAACAGAAAATAAGCCCATGCACAGATCTTCCTTTAGGACATGATGAGGAGCCCAGAGGACCAGCTGAGTGTACCAGCAGCAGCCTGTGATGCTGAGGACAGAGCTTGCAAAACCTGATACTACCTGGAGCTCCCAAAGTGCTGGAGGCTGCCCGCCAGGGGACACCACAATGCCGTCACCCAGCTGAGAGCTGACCAAGCAATGAGAAGGCAACAACAAACGATTTGATCGCTCCCTGCCTCAGCATAATGGTCAATCGAGACCGCTCGATGGCAACAAACCTACAAAGTTTCCCCTCTAATTGCCTCATGGAGAGAAGGGAAAACTTCGGTGCCTTGTATCTGCACAATACATCCACAAGACACTGGGCTGTCTGCCTCTTCCCACACTACTAAGTTTCTGTTGGAGCAGCAACTCCACCTAACAAATGTAACTTTAACAACAGTAAAACAACCTAATAGCTTAGCATGCCAGGGGGCTAATGTGGTGGGCCATTTAACGCTGCACTAAATAGCCCTGGTTTGATTCTCATTGCCAAGTGCTGAACTGAGAATTGCAACTGCAGGAGCGGTTCCTAATTCATTAGTTAAAGGGGGTCATTGCTCATAGGGTGGGGAAGAGGAAAGAGCGGGGAGGGGGGGGAACATATCAGACAACTCTAAACATTCAAAGTCGACAGAAGGTTGCACTCCTGAGAGATGCAGTATTTAGCTGAAAGCCTGACAAAGCTCTGCAGCTGGGAGGCCTGTGGTGGTTTTACTCAACACTAAAAAAGTTGCCATAAGACACTTGTAACCTGTATAATAGGCTTGGTGGGAACAGGGAAGCTGGGAATGAAAGGAAGGTGAAAATATCTTGCTAATAACACTGCGGTTTCGTTTCAACTGGCCCTCAAAACTGTACGCCACGCAGGCTGCCAGCACAGCAAAGCAACAGCAAAATAAATAAACCGGCTTCCCATCGCCACTTCCTAAAAAACCAAACCCCCAAAAGAGACCCGATTGCATAGGAGATCACTTAAAGACTTAAAATGATACAAGCAAACCACCCCAAATTTACAGGGCACCTCTGCAAAGGGAGAGCTTTATTCCTGAACATTAGAACCCTAAAACAACCGCTTTCTCTAATTTCTGCCATCACTCAGATTGGCCTTGAATTACCTCCTGATAGGCCTCCCATGTGCTTGCAGATGAGAGAGTGTAATGGGGATCTGTTAATTAACTAGAAGCAAAGTTGCACGGTGGGGATCAAACACTGGATGCGTCCTAAAACTCCCACAGAGAAGATGAAATGCAGCGCAAACTTTAAAGACTTCCCGTCATTAGCCAAGACCTTGGCTGCTCCTGGCCCAGACCCCTCCTGTTTCAGAGAACAATGAGGACAATGATGGCAGAAATGAAATAGTGCAGCAAGGAACAAAGGAATTAGCTATTTACCCACAGAGAAAGAAAGGAAAAGAGGGGCGGGGGGAGAGGGAAGGGAACTTGCTTTTTTCTAGGGTTTCTGTCTACTTTTAATTAATTTACTACTGCCAGGGACTTGCACATGGAGCACGCCCAGGAGCATTGTGTTGGAGAGCAGTGTTAATACATGTAACATCTACTGTTTACTCCCTGGCAGCAAGGAGAAGGAGCTGGGGCAGAGGGGCAGTGGGGAAGGAGGAGAGGACATCTTCCCTCTTCAAAGCCACTTGAAAGAGATGGACAGAGAGGAGCAAAAGGTTACGCTGATCTTTAACTTGCACAAACTGACTTCCATGCAGACTATTATTCTTTAAAAGAGCTGCAGGTAAGATAAATCTCTGTGGGTAAGTCTTGCACTGGGTATTGAAATGAAAAGGGATGGTGCTAGGACAGATGCACCCAGATGAGGCGACAGCGAGTACTGAACCAACAGCTCATCTGAAAGCAAAGGGCTAGGTTTAACGGGCTTGATCCAGTATCCTTGAGTCAAGGGAAAGGGTCTCGGGTGGAGACCCACAGCCAAACACTGCCACAGCTTATTGTATTTCCAAAGCACTTAGCCTGCGCACGTAAGGCTGGCTTCTCACCAAGGGCAGTTAGGCCAGGCGGAGTGCTGCACTACCACGACCACACTGGTAGCTAGCTGGTTCAGCAAGCATCTGCATTTTGCCATAGATAAATACTGCCCCAACTTCACTGAGCTGAAAATCCAGCTGTTGCTGAATTGTGCCCACCCCTCTGGCACAGGGGCACAGCTCCAGACTGGTACCTTACTGGAAAGGCAACTGGATGCAGGACAGGACACCCTAGAGCACCTAAGCTGGCTTGTACACCTGTGTTTGATTAACTGACTTGAGCTTATCACAATCACCTGCTTCACCTCACCTTTCACCTAAAAAAAACTCTGTCAAATGGCTAGTTTCATGAAGCATAAACCCAGGATGCACAACGGCATTGCATTTCTGTTGTAAGACTAGAGGAGAAGGCACAGAAGAGTCATACCATGCACGAAGAGCCCTACATTAAGGTTCTGAAGCTCTACCCACAAAACTGCAACACCTCAGGTATCCCAGCAATGGGTGAGGCATGAGAAGCTGAAGGGAACAGAATAAATCTCCTAGTAGGAGCCTACCACAAAAACAGAGGTGCTCTATGAATATTTGCTTGGGCTTTTGTCTCTCTTAGAAAAAGAACAGAAGAAATGGAGGCTCCACTGAAAAATACGAGCATGTAGCTAACCAAAACTATTACCAGCCTAGACAGCAGCCTTATACAGCAACAGTTTCAGTCCGTATTTCTCACATCACTGCTCTTGATAAGGAATGGGAACAGGGACAGAGGCTAAGGAGTCCTAAGGCTGGAGACGGGCCCCAGGTAAGGATGAAGCATTTACAGTGTTTTCTGGTTGCTCAGAAGAATGATGGAGGGGGAGCTTTTCAAACCTAAGATCAAACGATACCATTATATATGCTTTAAATCTAAGAAGCATAAACACTCAGTTTCTAGGCCACCTGTTCAGAAGAATCAGCATGTGTTTCACAGATCAGCAAAGGAGACAAAGCCTTCCACACTTAACAAGAGCAAAACAACGGTTAAAAAGTCCATTGCACATCAGGTATGTTTAGCTACATGGAAGAGAAGCACAGAAAACTTCCCTGCCCAGGGCACCAAGCCCTAGATGGCTTTGAGTCACCGCATGATGAGGGCAGGGGACAGGGAGGGAAAGCCCTTTTGATATCGCAACTAGTGTCTCGGCATTGTCCTACACTAGCTAGCTCCAGAGAATAAAAATAGACATAACGTAAAAGGAGGGTGTGGGGGCTTCATATCCTTTCTGGATGCATTACGAAGCCAGCTAGGCTTTCAAAGAGGAAAGTGATGTCTTCTTTTCCAGACATCTCACTGCAGTGCCAGATAGCTGAATTTTCATGTAATGGACTCCAGTCTCCAATATTGTTACATATCAATCACATCTCTAAATTCAACTAAAATACCTAGGAGTACATCTCTTTGCTCTTTCACTCTTCCCTCTTCCAGCAGCTCTTGTTTCTTGCCCCAAGGACTGCTGCTCACTATTTGGAGAACAGCACTGTCACAGCTTGTGTGTGTGATTACACCATCCTCTACCGATGCAGTCCACACACCCACCTGACACTCCAGGGGCAATCATATCCTTAGTGTCTTGGGCACTGACACGACATCATCAATTTCAAGAGCAGGCACCATCATCCCCCACCCCCAACCAAATCTTGCTCATCTTGTTTATCCACGCAGAGCTGTTTGGACCTTTACTTTTGAAATAGAAAAAATCTCTTCAAATTTTATAAAAAGAGCAAAGAAAGGGAACTCAGTTTATGAGATTTGTTCAAATCTCAAGCAGAACACACAAGATCGTAGCTCCAAAGAGAAAACTGCTTTAACAGGGTGCAAATGCATTAGATTGATCCTTACAAAAAGGTCTAAAGTGCAACATAACAGTCCAGGTTTCAAACTCTTTGCTTTTATATACCTCTGACAACAAAATCTCTGTGCTAGAGTGATTTTTTTTAAAAATGTTTTATTAATTCATTTGGCTTATATCACAGAGAGGAAATCATCCCATCACAAAATCTGCCAAAAGGTTCAGTTATTATTAGCCTCTAAGATGCAAGCTAATTGCTTTCTGTATTTTTCACCAAAACCAGCTGAGATCCTGAGGTTCACAAAAAGGATACTGCACATGCTCAGAAATTTGCCTGTCCTGAAGATTTTTAATTACACATTTGACATTAGTGTTCCCCAGTGTAAAATCTGTGTTATTTGTTAGGCTCGCATCTTACAGAGACTTCAACAAGCGTGCAGCTCTGCACACATCAATAGTCACGCTGAAGCTGGAGGAACTATTCAGATGCATAAACAAACTTGTTAAGTCTTCACAAACTCAGAGCCAAAGACCGAGCCAGTGAACACTATAGAGCTTGTCACAACTGCCTAAAATTAAATACATTTTTAAAGGAAATATATTTAGAAGAAATTTTATGGGGAAAGTGTTGGGTCTCTCTTCTTCCCTAAAAAAATTACCAGAACAGATAGCCAAAGACTGTAGTATTGCACAATCCCAATAGTTTTATGCTTCCTTTCCTCCTTTGAACTTAGCTCAAGACTAGAAGTAGTCCAAAGCGGGGTGACTTGACTTCTACTACTCCAGACAAACTCTCTGCTGCCATCGTGATTTCTCGAGACAACAGAATCCTGATTTAGTGCATTTTGAAACAGGCACTCTCTGCTCCAGTTTATTCTGGAAGCAGGAGGGAGAACCTCCAGTTTATTCTGGAAGCAGGAGGGAGAACCTCCAGTTTATTCTGGAAGCAGGAGGGAGAACAAGTTGTGACACAAGGTCAAGGGCTGAAGGTAAGGCGAGTCCGCTCAGTGCGTGGTCAAATGCACCAGAGCAGACTCGAGCGAGAGCAGCAGCTCTAGTTGGCAGGCTGTGTTTTTTTTGTTTGTTTTTTTGTCCCCACCCACCCCGGGCAAGTGTAAATGTATTAATTGATTACTTCATTTAACTCAGTTTGCCTCTTACAAACACTTGTTGATAGTTGAAAGCGACTATATGAATATATAGCATCTCGTAATAAGAATACAAAGAACAGCTCAATAACATGGCCAGCTTTTCCAGGCAAAAGCCCAGCACTCCTACTCTTAAGGGCACACCACGCAGCCTGATCGCATCCTCCAAGAAGCTGAGGAGCCAGCCTTGTTCCTCAGAACATGGGGGTGCACAGCCAGGCTACACGTTGGCTTGAGCAGCATGCAGAGAAATGAGAGTGCCATGCAAAGAGTATTGGAAGCAATTGCACTTTTATAAATTTAGCAATATGGATCTCCTTCAGCCTGTAACACACCGAAGAACTAAAATGCCATACCAATGTCGCTCTCAACTTCAGAATTATTTCTTATTCCAGCTACAGCAATTCCACCAAACCTAAGGGGCATAATTTGCTGGCTGGTTAATGCTGTATAGTTACCAACATTGGGACAGCACACTGTGTGTTTTCTTCAGCACAGACAGATAGCGATTGGCCTTTACCTTTCATCTAAATCTTTATATGACCAATATCAACCTCTTAAATTTGGAGGAGCTGGATGACAAACTTAAAAAAAAACCTGTCCCTCTCAAAACAAAATAAGGGAAATTTCACTAAAGGTGAGCAAACAACATTGCCAAATGAGAAGTCCAGATTTGAGGTTGACCCGCAATTTCACCCTCCTTTCTCTCCCCCCAGAAAGCTTCTTTCATGGCAATATACTGGCTTGTAAAGTTTGTTTTGACAAATATGCATTTACTAAAATATACATATATACATATTTTACCATGCTAACCGACAGTACTGCTTATAAAGCATTACCATACATTTGCTTCAGCTACACATGGGCCTCCAGCCAAATGTGTATTTTTCAGAGTTGCCAGTGCCTGCCACCTTACGTACTCAAGCTGGGAGGTGAATGCACACGTTAGCATCATGAACCAGCTGATACACACTATGTGCATTACATGTACAGAGTACAGACAATCAAGCACTGCATAACTTTAGTGACTTGTTCCAGAGCTTAATCTTAGCCTGTGTCTCATTTTTATAGGGCTGCTGAAACTAAAAAAAACCACTTACAAGCACGGGGAGAGACTATTAAAGGCAGAGGTCTCTCATATAAGCACAACATGTGATCGGATAATATTGTCTGGATTAGCAGCTTTATAACCTAGCCAAGCCCCAGGGCTACAATTATCTGGTTGCATTAAACTGAAATCACCTGCAAAACCTCACAGTGAATGAGCCCTTGGAAGTGTCTAATCTGCTGGTTCACACTTGCAAGTGAAAGCAAATTCAGCAACGGTGAAGAGATGAACAAACATCACAGCGCGAGATTTTCCAGCTAATGGTTCTAACTCTGCTTCAAAAGGCAGGTCTTTCCATTGCTTTGGCTCTTGCTCCAAATACTTTCCAAAGATAACATTATAATAAGCAAAGAAGAATAGCATATAAATCACAATAGCTGCTACCAGTTTGTGCCTGTATAAAACTTATCATTTCATTAGTTTTGACGCAGAAAATAGGGAGGTCTATTTTAATGCTGCTGCCATGGGAGGAACCAGATTAGATGCACGCTCCTCTGATTTCCTTTGGCCCCAGAATCTGTTAATAATTTGGAGGTTCTCAAACCACATTAGGATTTTCAAGAAAAACTTTCCAAAATACTTTATTTGTTCATACTTCCATTATTTTCTCCTAATCCTTCACAAGGTGCCAAAATGTTACACAGACAGGACAGTTATTCCACAAGCATTTATTCATCTAGTACTTGAGGGTTTTGCTCCACTAAGCTTCTGCAGACTTGCAGGACATTAAACAAAACAGAAAGGTCTTTTTAAACTCTCTAACCTGCTCTCATTTCAGACATTCACTTCTGCACATCTCTAGTTCCTTCTGATTACTTAGATTGACATGACAAGCACATACCACCAGCTGTTGTACATCAAGTTTTACCAAGAGTGTTGCTAGAAAACTATGGAGTTGATGGAAAGAATTATACTCAGGTTACACAGATAAGAAGGAAACCACAGATAAAAAGTGTGAAATTGTGTGGTCCTGCAGGTTGCCTAAAAGATTGCGACTACTCTGCCCTAGAAAGGGCAGTCATCCTGGGGTATGTAAAGAGAGTCCTATATTTTAGGATAAGGTATAGATAGTGAGCTACCTCTCTAAGCCTTCTGCATATCTATTAGAAGATATTTTAATTTCTATGTATTTCTTAGAATAATGTTTTATATAAATGTAAAATCATCATTAAAGTCACATGGATGGACACCTAACAGTCATCAGGGTAAGGGAGAGCGGTATGGTTTTGCTACGTATCACAGCACAAGCATCTCTGCTAAAAAGCCAATAAAATGTCAATAATTACGAAGAGTGACATTTGAAGAACTACTCAGGTACTACTGTGTGGGAATTAATGGTACTATTTTTACTGGCGATCTCTGTAAATCTTCAGCTCCCTCTAGGCTGGAACATGCAAGTGGGAAGAAACTTCTAACGAAATTAATTTTCATGCAAAGTTTAGAGACAATCTGGAAGATGTTCTTTAAAAACTAACAATGAAATTTCAAAAAACTTAAGCTGAACTAATTGATTTTGGATTTTATCCACGTTGGAAGCTATTTTCTGATATAGTGGTGGGGAGAAATGTTTAACATGGATGTGGCTGGTAAATGCTACCGCACTTAAATTAAAACCTTTTTTTTTTGTTGAAAATTAATTTCTTGCCTGAGAAGGATTAAAATAATTTTCCTTTGAAGGAGGTTTCACTAAATCGCTGCTATATGTTGCACCATCCAGTTGTGTATTTATGTCATGACTTGCAAAAGCTTTTCAAGGCACTACTAAATGTGCTTTGAACAGATGGGGAAAGGTAATGCATGCCATTTTGTTAGCACAGACACACACTGATTCTGACGCAAAAAATGACATAGTAGTATATTGATTTTACATACATTTCCATATGCTTAAATAGCTTTAGACTGTATGGTACTGAAGCATTTATTTTTAAACAACAACACCATTTCAACTTAGTTTTTTCTTTATGTGTTTTTTTGCCAGTATCCATATTTCATTCCAAATATAGCTGGTTGGGTATGCAGAAAACAAAACAACAACAACAACAAAATCAACCTTCCCATCACTTAAAGCATTGCCGAAACAGCTAATCCCTAAACAATATCAGATTGCATGCAGCCCAACACAGCTACCTAGATGATCTTCTGGTACTTCAACCTGCCTCACATCTTTCTCAGTCCGTGGTACACTTAGACCTCCTTTCCTTAGGTCCACATACTCACAGACTCCATTTCTTACTCCCCAGATGAGTATTATTTCCTCTTATAGTCTTTTGCTACCTCAGTTAGGCGGAAAAAGGAAATCTTTAATTTCTTCTCTCTTGAAAGGTCAGTGCCTGCCCACAGAAGGGGATGTCTCAAGCAAATACCAGGTGCCTGCCGCCTGCAGCGAAGAGCCATGCTCCCATTGCTGCGACAAGTTCCATCAGACATATCTGTATGCATGCTCCCAACTATACCAAAAGCAACAGCATTGTCCTCTGCTTCAGCCAGGCACTTAGCCAGGCACTTAGTCAATCTTATTTCTCTTCCACAGTCCACTATGACTCTTTCCCTTTTACTCTCTCTGCATGTCTGACCTGAACTTTAGGAGGAAAATAACACATCTCATCAAGGCTAGAAAGAAGCAGTTCAGTTCAGGTCAAGCTTAGCTAGCAAAGACCCTCAGCTAACTGTGGCTCAAATACAGCCTGAGTTATAGCTCAGCTGGATAAGATTGTGGCAACAGCATTATCCTCCATATAAAGCAGGAAAAAGTGTAGTCGGATTGGCGAACTTGTTCTAGCTAAGCTCACCCTAACCACTACTCCCCAGCCACCACCTCAAAGAGAAAGGCAACAACAGAGACGTAAGCCACCTGGTTCACAGTCCAGCAAAGGACTCACAGGTTAGTTAACCCCAGTTACAGTAAATTACTAGATACAAAAAAAGTTAGCATTTCAGAGACTTGTGACTTGGGAGCTGAGCTTCCTATCAAGCCAGTGGGAAGAATACTCTTAATAAAAAGCAAAACAACTTATTTTTCTCTCAGCTTGGGAACAGCTGAGCCATTTTGGCTTAAAATTTCTTTTAATTTTTTTTAAATGTCTGAGGCAAGCACCCAAAATGGAAAATACCAGCCAAAGCTGAAATCATTTGGCAAAGATATAAACAGCTCAAAAGAGTTTTAGGATGGAAAGTGTCGAGCAATTTTCACTACAGGCACAACTTCCCGCACCTCATACTGCTTATTTCCAAGTGCTCCTGCAATAGCCAGAAGCAGTGGGCTCCCTGCCAGCATCACGACTCAGGGCAGGAGCAGTCCCCAGCTTGTGGGAACATTTCATTCCCAAAGCCCCCTGCTACACAAAGCCACAGAAGCTCATGACCTGGAGTAAGTCAGAGAGGAATAACTATAGACATGCAGAAATTAGCAACAACTTCATATCTATGACAATAAATAAAATCACGGGAAATTAATGAAGGTTATATACTATCAATAGCCATGCCAGGAGGAAGAGCTTGACAATCCAGAAAGTTATTTCCAGGCCCAGGTTCTTAAATAGCCATAAACATGTCAAGACTTTTAAGAATACCTCCTAACAGAACGTCTCCAAAGGTAGATAAAATGCTGCACAGAATAAGCCAATATCTATTTGCTAAAGAGCAGTCTTAAGGAGGAAGACCTGTTCTGAGGTTTGGGGATCTCCCTTTGAACCACCTGACGTTGGATGATGTTGAAAAGGGGCTGCTGAGCTCGACGGACACTGGATTCAAGTGAGTATGGCAAAGCCCTCAGCACAAACTATCCAGGAACAACAGCTGAACACAAACACCATGGCCAGGATTCAGCCTCTTGAATCCTATCTTTGTTTGCAACACACATATAACTACTACAGTTTTGGGTAAAGAATACACTTCATTTTTACAGGTAATTGTTAGCCTTGAGCAACTGTAGCTTACAATCACTGGAGGAAAATATTTGCTTTGGTGAATTAAAATCATGGGGTTATTTCACTGGAAATGCAAGGAAGCACAAAACTAAAAAGATTAATAAGTAAATATATTTATCTTTTTTCTCCTCTTAGCTCAGTGACATGAAAGCTCAAGACCCTTTATAAATACCAAACGAGATTTCACAAGTTTACATGGTTGAGTTTTGAACAGAGAAGTATTTTGGGGTGCAAGCCAAATATCTGTGTTAAGGAAAAAGGAATTAAAAAAAAACTTGACCATAACCTGAGGCCTTGGCTCCAGCCAAGTGCCTGTTGTTATGAAAGCAAGGTGCTCCACACGATCTAATCATAGCACTAAACCTTGTTACAAGCCCTTTTACAGCTCCAATATCTGGGTTACATGGAAACACGCTGGAGAGCCTCCTTGTACTATGAAATAAATGTCATTCTGACTGGCATCCTCTCTTCCAGGGAGTAATTTCCCTCCGCTGATAAATCAATACAGCAAAAACAAATGAGAGCGCACAATGGGCACATTGAGGATTACATTTTTATTCATTTCAGAGCCCCTGCAGCAGAGTTTTTTAAACACAATAGCAGAAAATGATGCACTTGAGCTAAGGGGGAAAAAAAGGAGAGAGCGTCTTAGAGAGGAACAGAGGAGGAAAAGAGCAAGAAAGGAAGAAAAAGAGAAGGGGAGAAAGGAAAACATCCTCAGCATTCAGCATATGAGTCTAGCTTTGAAAACCTCTGCAGTTCAGCGTGGTTTTGTGTTCAGTGAGCATTTAGTCTGGCTCACTTTTAAGTTCTTGCTATTTGTTACAGCAGCAGTAATTTGCCTTCTTTTTTCCCCTTTCTTTTCAAATTTTGATCTTAACTATTCCATGTTTTGTTTCAAGGAGCTCTTTTCACACTTTCCATCACACCAGCTATGTTAATACAAATGGGATACCACCAGCACTGCCCACATCTATAATGTGCTGTACCAGAACGGTCATGTCAGAAGGCATACGTTTGCTATAGTGCTAATGTAACTAAAGGAAAATGCATCAAAACATCTAGACTTCAGGGTTTGAACTCAGGGAACTGATTCAGCATCCAGTGGGGCCAGGAGACATATTTCCAGTGAGTTGCAGCAGGCTTTGACTCAGCCCCCAGGTAAATGAGACCCAGCCTGGTCACCTTTAATTATACGCACACAGCTCTGAAACTTAAAGCTGGGGGATCCTCTCAGTCTTCCGTAGCTACCAAGCAACAGTAAAAACAGCTAAACTGCTTTTTCCCTCAGGTTCGAAGACAGTGCGACCATGGCCTTACTGAGGTGCAAACCCAGAGGCAGGAGTTCAAGGTGTTGAGAGACTGCTTGGCAAGCCCAGACCTAAAGAGAAATAGAAGGGCGAATCAGGACATCATCAACATTTGTGAAACTTTCAGGCTTTGGGTATTCACCTGCTGCCTGCAAAAGATAAAGCTGATAGCTCCAGAGTCCTTGGCACATCTCTGGGAGACCGGAACCAGGAGAGCCAAGGAGGAGCTCAGGGTTAGATGCCCCATGTTACAGCAGAGCTCTGACTTGAACAAGATTCAGTCAAAGGGCAGGAAATCCAAGCCCACACAATCCTCCTCCCTGAAGACGGACCACCAGCAAATGCAACTAGGGCTTTCATTTCGTCACTACATATCCACTGGGAACTGGGCCGAGGTGACAAAACATTGCACACTTACTGCCATGTGACTGCTGGTTTGTGGCCACTTTCAATAGTGCCATGGTCTAGGTTTGAACCAGTAACCTCAAGGTGAGAGGCTGTTGTATCTCATTACTAGTTCCCCATGCCTCATTAAATTTGCATTTATTTGGTTCTCAGTGTTGGTGGTTCTTACAATGACCAGCTAGGAATTACAGAGAAATGTGCCTTTTTTCTTTCTCTCTCCCTGCCAACCTTTTTTTTTTTTTTTTTTTATTAACCGAAAGGCCATAACACAACAGCAACATAATGCAAAGTGAAATCCTTTTACAACCCTGGGAAGGCCAAGATGTGTGCCCAATAAATGTAAGCAGACATGATATCCTTTATAATCACAGCAAGATGAAGATGTGAACTGAATAAATGCTTTAAAAACATCATAGATTCTATTAGATGCAAGAGATTGAAGCGTTAGGCACCTTTTAGCTCAACTTTCATTTAATTTACTGCTTGCTGTACTGTAGTCTAAAGGGAGTGAAAAAATCCTCTCTCTAATTTTTTTTTCCTTTTCATGAGCTGACCAAGGAGATGAAATCTGGGTACTTTAATTACCATTCAGAGCCAAAGGCCNATTCAGAGCCAAAGGCCTGGCCTTTGATATGGAAATCCCACTTCAACTCCAGCTTGCTGCTGCCTTTCCCTGTCCCCTTCTCCTTCCAGTCTCCCAACATGAATTTTAAGTAGTCTTGTCAACACCTGACCATGAAAGCTAACAGAGGCCTGTGCCACTAAGTTGGTACTTACTGTTTATATTTTTTTTATTATTATTATT
>VXAL01003797.1:0-59612 GCA_013399475.1 Chauna torquata | reverse complement strand
TGCAGTGAAGATGGAGCCATGCTCTTTTTAGTATTGCCCAATGCCAGGACAAGAGGCAGTGGGCACAAACTGGAACACGAGAAGTTCCATCTAAATATCAGGAAGCGCTTCTTTACTGTGTGGGTGACAGAGCGCTGGAACAGATTGCCCAGAGAGGTTGTGGAGTCTCCCACTATGGAGATATTCAAAAGCTGCTTGGGTAACCTGCTCTTAGTGGCCATGCTTGGGTATGGGGTTGGACCAGGTGACCTCCAGAGGTCCCTTCCAGCCACAACCGTTCTGTGATTCTGTGAGACAGACTGCACCCTCCAGTTTGGTGTTGCTTCTGGAAGACAGGGTTGTCATTCAGGACAGCCTGAACAGGCTGGAAGAATGGGCCAGCAGGACCATTGTGAAATTCAGCATGGACAAATGCGAAGTCCAGGGCATGGAATGGACTAACCGCTTGTAATGATACACAGTGGAGACATCCTGGTAGGGGGAACAAGTCTGCTGAAAAGGACTTTAGGGGTCCTGGTGGACAGCAAGCTAAACATAATTCAGCAATGTGCCCAGTCTGTAATGAAGGCTAACAGCAAATTAGGTTCTACCAACAGGATTGAAATCAAAGACCAAGAAAATATCCTTTTACTTGATAAATGTCAGACCACATGGAATACTGCATCCAGTTTTGGGACCCCAGTACAAGAAAGACAGTGAGGAACTGGAGCAAGGTCAGAAGAGGGCCAGCAGGGTGGTCAAGGGACTCGAACACTTGCCCTGTGAGGAGAGGCTGAAGGAAAGGGGCTTGTTCAGCCTAGAAAAGATGGCTTTTCAGATGACGTAATAGAAGCTTTCCGATACCTATGAGATCATCAAGAAGACTCTTGGGATCCCAGCTCTCAAAGGGGAATGCAGGAGAATGGAAGACAGTAGCCATAAATTGAACAGAAAGTTCAGACTGCATAAAAGAAAAACCTTTTCCCTCTGAGGAACATTAAGCAGCGGAACAGGCTGCTGAGAGATGTTGTGCAGTCTCCATTCCTGGATGTTCTCAAAACCTGACTGCTTAAAGTCCTGATCCAAATTCAGCATTCACTCTGCTTCAAACACGAGGTTGGACAAGATGATGTCCTGAGATCCTTTCAAACCTGAATTATTCTGTGATTCTAAACCATAGTTTCCTCTTCTGGACATCAGGCTATATTATACCAGCAGCTGCACCATAGAGTAGAGAGCTAATGCTTGCTCCAGAGAGCTTACAAGCAACTCTTAATACAGTTGACAAAAAAAATACGTTAAAGGCAGTGGAATAAAGGGAAGCCAAGTGACAGTACTGGTTATCAATAAGAATATTAGATAACCTAAAAAGCTCCCTTTTTTTTTTTTTTTTTAAGACACTGCATCATGAGACCCCCCAAGCAACATAATGATACAGCTTTATAGATGTTTATAAGGAGCACATCCTGAGTATGAAGTGTAAAACATGAGAGAGTATAAACAGTATTAAAGTGCAAGTGCATAATGGAAGTTACTGTTGTGGCCTAGCTGGAAAGATGAGTCAATCTCAGGGATGATTGTAGTCCGGGGAAAAATTATAGGCAGAAGGAGGTGGATGCTAACAGCAGGACAATAAATGGATGAAGAGGAAATCTGATAGGGAGATTAGGAGGAATGAAGGTCAGATAAACTTCAATGAATAAAGCACTCCACACATACCTATACAGAATTTTTGACAGATAAATCAAGTGGCTCATACTAACTTCTTACTTTCTCTCACTTCTCCCATTTCTAAGCAAGTGAGGATGCTAATCCCTTCTAGGATTAGAAACTGATATCATCAGATAAAAAAATGTGTGAAGCACAACACAATATTAAAACAAGGATGATGACTAGTTCACAGTCTTGAAGTACTTAACCTATGATGTTTGGGAATTTTCTTATATTTTTTTAATTAGTGAAATTTTTCATGTAATGATGATTTTTGGATAATTTTTGCAAATATCTGTGTCTTCAGAATTCAAGAGTTTTTAATATTACTGCTTTATTAACATATTAAGGACAAAGGCAGGATTAATAGTATGTGTTTTGCAATGATTTGGCAAATGAATCATTGTTAATAATATAGAGTCTGTTTATTGATTTTCATTTAAAAAAAAAAAAAAATGGAGTAAATGCCAGCAGCAGCCTTTGTCTCGTTTCTGTAGGGAGATAGAGTTTATTTACTAGCTCAAAGTGTAGTAAATTTAACAAAGCTGCTTGTATATAGTGAACATATTGCAAAGCAGTCAATGTAACTTGCCTATTAAATCAGATTAACTTAATAAACAATACTTAGATGTATTTCTCAATATAGTTTTTGCTTCTCTAGGCACAATTTATAGGGACATTCATCAATCATTTTTAACCTTTATTATTGCACAATGCAAGTAGTGAGTTTTTACTTTAAGAAATTAAATTAAAAATATTTAATTAACAAGCAAAATCTAGTATTTTATATTTTGTTTTCATCATTGATGCAAGCATATGTTCTAAATTAAATATATAAGAATTATAAATGGTGTTGCACTGAGCAACTAGTAATATGAAATTGGAAAGATTAACTTGTTTAATGCACTTGCTTATCTTTACTGTTTAGATGTAGCTGTTGTTTCAGAGTTGTTTATTTGCACTTTCTGATTTGTAAGTAAATGTCACATAAGGCTGTACTCTGCTGAAGATAAGCTATAATATGCACAGGTGTGGCTAATCTGTTTGACGTACAGCCTTTTCCTAAATCTTCTGGAGCCTTGCCTTGTTGTGATTATGAAGTAGGTTCTGCAGAGCACTGTTTAGGATTTAAAGCATGTTAGGACTCCAGTTCTGCGTCCAAAGTTGAGTCAATGTCATATGGGAAGATTACCTTTAGGGTTTTTGTGTTTGCACTGCAGAGTAGTAACAATTAAAGAGTCAGTTGGAAAGAAATGAAGACACCGCACACAACAATCGTCTGATTCACTCTGTTTTCTGGAAGCATCCTTGCTTCATCAGGAAGGTCAATGAAGATTTTAGCATGGTCATTCCTAAGGTAATGGAGTGTGTCACCAGCAAATCACAGCCTTCTGGTAGTCCAGCCCACTTCCTCTCTCCTGTACACAAGCCAGTCTTCTTTTAAGGAAGAGCTCTCTAAAAACAGGCTACAAAAACTTTGTCACCTCATTCAGTGTTCCTGTTTTTGCTTCTATATAGAAGCATATCAAATCATTCAAACATATTCCAGAGATTTAGAGTTAAAAAAAAATACCAAGTTATAAGGCTATAGTCGCATATGCACTCGTGCGATGCATATACATACCTATTGTCACTTGAAACATGGTTGTTTTTTTTTTTCTCCCTCACATTTGGAGCATGAGCCGATTAGACATGTGTATCTGTCATTATTTCTCAAATACTTTTGTGAGAGAAATGAATTATTTCTATTATTATTAATATTTGGTAATGGGATCTGTCATTAAAATAAATTGCCTCTTCAGTGTTATTAGCAGCCAGTTTTCTGGAAGTGGACTTCTGAAGCTGCAGTGAAGAGATTAACTTCTTTGCAACTTTTTGCCCAGGGAGTTCAACATTGAGACAGGTTTCTGTATCTTTCCCTCAAGGTTTTATGATGGTAGGCTGTGTGCGAGGTTTCAAATACAAGCACCCATCTCAAAACAGATGGGAGACCAACAGGGACTCTGTTGGGGGTCTCTGTCTGTCTTCTTCCACTGACATGAAATAAGACTTTCTGAGATAGATTTCTAAAGTGGATTTTCTCAGTGCTCTACCTCACGGCCTGAATGCTGGATTGCTTTCATCACTTCATCTCTTCTCCTTGGAGACAGGACCTGAATAAAAATTTTATGAAACACTTATCCAACAAAATGGAATTTATAGAATTTTCTCCTCAGATCTGACTAGGTCTGCTGTTCCTGTAAGTCTTCCTCCATGTGAGACTGCATTTTCTACCATGCAGGAAAAGAAGTCTAAATTCTCTCTTTGTTCAGTTAAAGAGCCATCACTTACCTCTGGTGAGTGGGATATTTCAGGTTTTGTAACAAAAGATTGCCTTCAAATTCTTGAAGGATTGGTCACACTGTACCTGTGAAAGATCTGCATTCCCATGGAAGACAGAATCCAAACCTGACATCCCTGACCATCTGACCTCTTCTGATTTACTTACAGTTATAGTCTAGTTATATTTACTTGTGTCAGTGACAGTGTCCTTTTTGAGGACAGTTACTTCTATCAGAAAGATAAAGAAAGAGTCAAACTTTCTGGTTAATTTCCCATACACAATGTTCTTCTTGGTCTTCTAAGGTATTATGAGAATTCTGGCTGAGCCAGGAAATTAACTTGTCATCTTTTTCTAAACTTCATGCACACAAAGTTTATCCTTCCTACTGTCAGTGTCATTTAGGGGATTGGATTTGCCTTCTTGCTTTCTTTTGGCCTTCTTGAAACGTTTTGAAATACTTTCAATGCAGTTCCTTCAAAAGCTAAGAAGTTGGTGTAATCTTTATGTCAAGTCTGTAACTGGATGACTGTTAACGAGATTTCCAAATTCATAGTGGAAGTGAGTGTAGTTCTCTAGAGTTCAAACTAAATGGCAGGCGTCACTAAGAAATGCATATGACAATTGCCAAGGTGCCACCAGGTGTTCCATGAACAACTTATCAAATCTTTTGCCATCATCAATGAATTCAGGAATGAAGGGGCAGCAAAATCCTTCTCTTTTCATTTTCTTTTGTTTCTGAGATGCATCTGGTCTATCACTTGAATACTAAAGAGGTGTTTTTGTGCTAGTAACTTGTATTCTTGGAGATACGTAATCATTGCATGTGTGTCACTTTCAACTTGTACTCCATCCGTCTCAAAACCTTTACAAGTGCCTTTACCTCTGGAATTCTGCTGATGAGAGGGACAGAAGTAAACACATGTAAACTTGAAATCTCATGAGGTTAATAAATGTGTACTGGTGACTTATTAGTAAGGAAGCTTTTTATCTTCTCTCCTTATGTCCTTTACCCAGCACGAGCCATCTGACGATTTTTCCTTCATTGCTTTTGTATTTCTGATCAAGATTATCTATAGGTAATCAAGCTCCAGAAATGAAAGAGCATGTATGAAATGTCACTGAAGGTGTATCACTGGGAAGTCAAAGTAGAAGGGGTTGCCAGTTTGATGGAAGGAGGGATAAAAAAAAAAAACCTTTTATGTGAGAAATTGGCTGATGTTTCATATGCAGCTTTCTGATAAGAAATGTGTGCATATTTTATTTAGCATTCTTCTAAAAAGTAGATGTTATAAAGGCTATCTTGACTCTCTCTTAGCAATGCATTAGATTTTCAGTGTTACTAAAGCATTCTGCAATAAATTAGTAGTATGGACACAGAAGTATCTGTCAGATTTGCAATTATCTAAGAAATAGTGCTTACTTTTATGTAAAAACTGGCTTATTTAGCACTATATTACACTATTTCTCTGTGTTTTGTTGTTGCTTTTCAAAAAAAAGCAAAACAAAAAAAATAGAGTGGATTACATTGCATGTACTGCTTCAGAAGTCCAAAATGTTAATCAGTTTTCAGAATATGATTAGACTCTTTCATTTTCTATTATTAGTGCTGGCTTGCAAATCTAAACAGCATTAGTGGTTTTAGTTCTTTGTACCTCCAGTATCCAAACCTAATTCGGACTGCATAAATACAGATTAAATATCTTGTTTTATGTTGTAAAAAAAGTGAATTGGCTTAATGTGATGAATCTTCTGGCTTATGCTGCTTTCTTGTAAAGTACTGGTTCTCCAGTAAATTGTCACAATCAGTGAAGTACATGTACATATTACATTTTATCCAAGAGTGTAGTTTATGGGGAAAAAAAGGCTTTCTTATTTTATATAGTAAATATACAATGGAAATGGAATGGAAAAATGATTTATTCTTCAATTCTGCTTCCTAACCTCTTTATACAAATAACTGAGGTTGATCAAACATCTGCTTTCCAGTGGATTCACAGTTAAGATACTTCTCCTGCTACCTGTAACAAATAAAGCATCATCAGCAAAGATAAACCAACAAGGGCTTAAATTTATACAAATATACAGAATTCAGTGACTGCAAAAGTATTGCTGCTGTTAGTCCTTATTTGGGTTTTTACTAGTTGATGCTTCTCATGTGCCTAAGGCAAGTCTGCATAATTAAGGTGTATGAGTACCATTAGTTCAAGTGGTGATATTTTGTGAGGACAGGCAATCAAGTGTTAGATTTTATTATGTNCCTAAGGCAAGTCTGCATAATTAAGGTGTATGAGTACCATTAGTTCAAGTGGTGATATTTTGTGAGGACAGGCAATCAAGTGTTAGATTTTATTATGTTTTTTTTTTTCAGACGATTAAGTATGAAAGAAAACAATACAGTCTTTTTTATTGATTTATATGTATATGTTTAGGTTTCAAGGAAATTCATTCACTGCTAGATCTTCTCATAATAATCTGAACAGTATGAACTTGTTTGTTTGACTTTTAAGACCCCTTTTTTTCCTCATGTGACACCTCTAACTAAACTAGCTTAGAACATCTTATATTTATAGGTTTTTCTTTTCATTATGCTTAGTACAAATAAATATTTTCAAGATGCATTTGTAATTATATACTTAGGGATAAAAGTTAGTTCTATTTCTATCCTGGAACAACTATATTGGATTTTTCATCATGATGCCAGGAAAAGAAGGGGTTCTTTGTGACGACTAGACTCTTCAAGTTGATCTGAAATACTACAGTGATTTTGCAGTCACATGATAACTGTGGGATGCAGAAGACTAGAGAGGAAACACTTCATGTTCAGAGGAGCAACAATTCACATACGTTAGAGCCTCTACAGGCAGTGTTAATACTGACTGGTCAGTACAGAACTGGAACTCATTAGAAGGGTTGGCAGACAATCTCTTAGGAGGTTCCGTTCCATTCAGGGTATTAAAATGGTAACTCTCTCTTCTAAGCTCAAAACTGAGACAAGAAAGACTTATTTCTGTATCTATTTCATAATCTTTATTTCTTTTCAATAAACCGTTTTCAGGGACAGTTTCACATGTAACGCCCATTTCTATACTTGACACAATCATCTTCAGGGTTTTCTATTCCCTGTAGCTTCTTCTCTGGAAGCTTTTAAAATCAGATTCTTTGTGTTTTAGGTTCTGTAACCAAGAACAAGCTGTTTCTGAAACCGTACAAGTCAGCAGCGGAGCTGAAGCACAAGTCTCAGTCATTGCTAGTAGTCACATTATTCCTGGAAAACAACATTTTTAAAAAGAGTATATTTTATTATATATATATGTGGACATGTGCTTAATTAATTAATGTCAGCAATTGTTACACAACGTATCCAAACTGTGGAAAAGAACAGTTAGTCATTTAGGTCTCACTGGATTTCCTCAAGCAATGAGCTGGAAAAAAATGCCATAGTTAATCATAATGGATTAGGTCAGTTAAGTAAAACCAGAGATTATTAATCTGTTAGTTCAGTAGGCAACATAAATATTCATAAAAATTAAATGTATATTTAAAGATATGTGGAAATTTCTGGGGAATTCTTCATAATTAGGAAAACTTTTTATTATTTTATGGTATCGCTGGTTTTAATTTGCATCTATTGTACTGGACAAGAACTCCAGTGTTTCTGGTTTTATACATAATACATATGTAACAAGAACCTGCATTTTTCCTTAGAGTTGTTTGAATGGGAAAATGCCTCTTTGAATGGAAAATGGCCTCTGTTGCTTAAGCTGCTGGACCTTGCCCTTTTCTGTTGTATTGGGTTTACATGGCAGGTAGCAGGGGGGCTGCAAGGGTGGCCTCTGTGAGCAGAGCCCAGAAGCTGCCCCATGTCAGATAAGAGCCGGTCCCAGCCGGCTACAAAAGGGCCCAGCTGTTGACCAGAGCTGAGCCCATCAGCTTGGTGACGCTGGTTGTGCCTCCGTGAGAGCAGAGTTAAGAAAGGGGAAAATCTGCTGCACAACAGCAGCTGGGAGAGAGGAGAGAGAAAAGTGAGAGAAACAGCCCTGCAGACACCAACGTCAGTGAAGAAGGAGGGCAGGAGGTGCTCCAGGCACCAGAGCAGAAGTTCCCCTGCAGTCCATGGTGGGGACCATGGTGGAGCAGGCTGTCTCCCTGCAGCCCATGGGGTACCACATGGAGCAGATCTCCACACTGCAGCCCATGGAGGAGCCCACGGTGGAGCAGGTGGATGTGGCCTGAAGGAGGCTGCAGCCCACGGAGAGCCCCCACAGGAGCAGACTCCAGACTGGACCTGTAGCCCGTGGAGAGGAGCCCACACAGGAGCAGCTGATCTGGTGGGAGCTGCCACCCGTGGGGGACCCGTGCTGGAGCAGTTTGCTCCTGAAGGATGGACCCCATGGTACGGACCCATGTTGGAGCAGCTCTTGAAGAGCTGCAGCTCATGGGGGGAAGGTGTTTGTAGTTTGCTTTTAGTTCTCACTGCTGTTGTCTGTTAATAACAGACAATAAATTACATTAATCTCCCTTGAGATTATTACATTGAGTCTGTTTTGCCCATGATGGTAACTGGTGATTGATCTCCCTGTCTTTATCTCAACCCTTGAGCCCTTTTCCATCGTATTTTCTTCCCCTGTTCCTTTGAGGAGGAGGAGTGAGAGAGCGGTTGTGGTGGGGTTTAGCTGTCCATCAGGGTGAAACCACCACATCTGTAAACCATACAGCAGACAAGATGTGGGCAACTCCATACTGATGTGTTATATATAAAGGTATAATTTAGCATGTAGCAGAAGTATATTAAGTGAATATTGCTTGTCCTTACTCAAGCACGTGTGCAAAAAGCTAAGGTTTAGGCATAAGTAATATTTAGTGAAGATGACTGTATTAATGAAATGGCAAGGATCCAGGCAATACGCAAATGTGAGGGAGTAAAAAGTAAAAGATCGGGCAAATGAATATAGATCTGTGTGTGGATGTAAAAACTGTTTATTCATTCCTATTATATTCAGTCGTGGATAGAGCTTCATTTTGTAATGAAACCAGAGATTTAGCATGTTTTACGAAAATACATAGAATCATAGTCTCATTTTCAAATGTTGGATGGTCAGCGCTTGTATAAATTGCAACCTTCTGAATTATCTCACAAATATGTATCAAATATATATTGAATATCAATGCATATCAAGTGTCAAATATCCATGAAATATATTAAGATAGGTATCACAAATATGTATTAAGTATTTTGATATATTGGTTCTTAGAAGGCGATAGCCTATTCATGCTAGATCACTTTTGTAGCTGATAAAAAAAAAAAGAATGTGGAGGTTGCAAGTCAACTGACATATTTTAGATACCTATTTTTGTGTACAATGCCTTGGCTCTAAAAGCATTTATTTCCTTCTACTGACTGTATATGCCATTTAGGACATTACCTAAAATAGTTTATTTAAATTTGGCCAGGTGAATGTCACCCACAGTACTTCCAGTGCACTAAAATAATGTGGATAGTAGAACACTGTGGTCTGCAGATTGTGTTTTGGATAATTAACAGTGATCCAAATAGATTATAGAATTCAAACTAAGATTTAATAATTTGTGTATCTTATTGTCTAAACTGGTGCACAGAAATTACCTAAAGGAGTGAAAAATCAGATTTTGTGTGCAAATATTTCTAGTGTTTCATGTTATGCCATGTCTCTAATTCTGTTGCATTTTGGGAAACTCTGCAGAGTCATGCAGTACTCGAGCACTAGAGCTGGTTTCACTGATTTTGCTAGTGGTCGGCAACAGTGATCTGTTCCCCTCCTCCCACCTGATGGAATTGCTGAGAAGGAGCTGTCATTCAGAAATGCAGACTGAGGGCTAATCAGAGAGCAATAAAATGTCTGGCCACTGACCTCATAAAATAGAGGCTCATAAAACAAGTAAATCAAATTATTAGTTATATCACTGAAAGAAGGACATTCAAATTCCTGCAGCATGGAAAGGTTGAACACTTACAGAAGCATATGACAAATTTATTGCTATTTCCATTCCACAAAGGAATAATTCATTACCTTGTGGAGCTTTCTGACTCACCAGTATTTTCCTCTCAAAAAGAGAGTTACTGGTATGCTAGGACTGACTGATGTTAATGAGGAATTGTTAAAAATCCCTTTGTTGTATTTTTCCATTTTTATGAACTAAAACATTAGGAGTGAAAAAATAAAATGGTACTTTTTTTTGAAGTTGTGAAGAGCCCTCACATCTGACCAAAATAACCATACATCTAGAGATAATAGCTACGAATGCTGCTTGCAAATTTCAGCCTGAAGGTGAGAATGGCTCTGCAATGTGTCAAGATACTCATGTAAAAGAGAGTACACCCAGGTTCCAGTTCTGTTCAGTATATGTTTAATTATCTACGTAAAGCAAACATCCTCAGGAGAGAGACTGAGAGTACTCCACCACAAGTTGTCCTGAAGCTTTGAGGTAGAGATGCCATATTTAAAAGTGAACAGTCCAAGCTCAAATGCCCTTGCATGTTAACACTCAAAATCTTGTTATGGGCAACAGGGAGCACATCATATATATATATATGTATATGTGTGTGTATATATATGTATATGGCACTAAGAATTTATTATTAGTCCTGGTAAAGTTTAACTGTTTGGTAAGAGAAAAATGCAGAAAAAAAATCAAAACTGTTGTATGAAAAAACTTACAGGTGTTTATTCCTTTTGGTTACTTTGCTTAGTCCTCTGTTGTCTCTCTGGGTCCTAAGGCTGACAAGTTCAGTACTCAAGAAGCGGAGGTGAAGGTCCTATGAGGAGAGGCTGAGGACACCAGGGTTGTCTAATCTGGAGAAAAGGAGGCCAAGAGGCGACCTCGCTGCTCTCTGCAACTTCCTGAGGAGGGGAAGTGCAGAGGGGGGTGCTGGTCTCTGCTCCCCAGTAACTGATGACAGGACACATGGGAATGGCACAGAGCTGCACCGGGGAGGTTCAAACTGGACATCAGGAAAGATTTCTTTCCCATGAGGGTGGTCCAGCACTGGAACAGGCTTCCTAGCAAAGTGGTTGATGCCCCATGCCTGTCAGTGTTCAAGAGCCATTTGGACAATGCCCTCAATAATATGCTTTAACTGAAGCAGTCAGGCAGTTGGACTTGATGATCTTTGAATGTCCCTTCCAACTGAACTATTCTATTCTATTCCATTCTATTCTACTCCGCTCCATTCCATTCCATCTTGAGGTCTGCCAGGAGGAGTTCAGTGCTGGCAGGGTGGGAATTCATCCTCCTATTTCAAAAGGAGCATAAGTGGATGTTTTCTTCCTACTCAACCTTGAGTACACATGAATTTGTTTTTGTTTTCCCATCCCCACCTGCTCCCAGGGCAGGGGTGGAAGCTGCCCCACAGCCCCCGTGCCCCCGGGGCTGTGTCCCTGCAGGGACGGCCTGGGGCTGTCAGCCCCTTCCCCCCAAGGCACTCACAGAGCTGAAGCTCAGCCAGGCGGGGCAATGGGCACTTGGCAACGGGGCACCGGGGGAGCCCAGCTCGGCCCCTCTCGGGCCAAGGGCATCGCAGCCCCCCCCGGGGCCTGGCACGGCCTTGACCCTGTCCCCAGCAGTGGCAAATACAGCCACGGTGACTAGTAAGAGGCCGTGAGACTGGGAGCGCATTCACTGAGCTTAAGTAAGCCTTGGAAAAGGGGAGCTTGCAGAACACGACTCAGAATGGTATCCCACTTAGCACATACCAAGAGACAATTCTGATATTTCACAGGGAGTCTGGCAATTTGGTAATTCAAGGTCAAATATTGATTATTGAGTGGATTGGCATATTAGTTATTTTGGGGTTTCTTTGCCACCATTATGTATTTACATTTAAGTGACTAAGCAAACTGATTAAATATAATTTTAAACTGTATGAATTTACACACCTAGAAAATGAAGCATACACTATTATTCCTTCTGTCATTTCCCTTAATAAGTATACAGTTCAGTAGCCAAACCTGACAGAAGCATAGAGGCCTTAAAGATGCAGTTGTGCTCCTTGAGCTGTGGTTGTTCAGCCTGGAGAAGAGAAGCCTCTGGGGAGATCTCATGGTGGCCTTTCAGTACTTGAAGGGGGCTTATGAAAAAGATAGAGAGGGACTCTTTACACAGGCAGACAGTGATAGGACAAGGGGGAACGGTTTTAAACTAAAAGAGGGGAGATTTAGATTGGATGTTAGGAGGAAGTTCCTTACTCAGAGGGTGGTGAGGCACTGGAACAGGTTGCCGAGGGAAGTTGTGGATGCTCCATGCCTGGAGGTGTTCAAGGCCAGGTTGGATGGGGCCCTGGGCAACCTGGTCTAGTGGGTGGCATCCCTGCCCATGGCAGGGGGTTTGGAACTGGGTGATCTTTAAGGTCCCTTCCAACCCAAGCCGTTTTGTGATTCTATGATTCTATGAGTTTCTTGGGAATCTGCAGCAGGATATTTACCTTTCTAATGAATGGCTTTTGGTTAATGGGCATGAGGAAGCACTGCAATAATTTATTAGAGGTTTGGGTGCTGGAGGTGAAAATTATTTTCATGTGGGAAGTCATACAGAACAAAATGGGAGAAGATGGAAGGAATGTTTGGGAAACAAGTCTTCAGGAAGCTACTTTCATAGATGTTCTGTTAATGGAGCAACTTAGTTTAATGAATTATATCACTTTTCATCAAGTAACTTGCATGCTGTCTGAAAACATGTTTGTCTGTGTATATTAATTCCTGCTTGGTTTTTAAGCCTCCTTTTTTTTCTTCCAGAGATAAACGTATATTCACAGGCAAGTATATTGTTCAGTGTAGGTATGTGACAGGTGGACTAATTTGCTTTCTCTAAGAGAATGAAATAAAGCCTATGATTATTCACAAACATGACCTTTTATTTCTTTTGTCTTTCTCATCAATGAGTCCTTTACCTCCGTAATTTTTGATGTTATAGAGAGTCCTATGAAGTTCTCTTGTATTGTCGTATATTGAAGTTCTCTTATATTGTCTCATTCCAGTTTTTCTTAAGGAACTATTTTTGCTAGAGTAAAATAGTTCCTCAGAATCAGAGCATGGAGAAGTGGAATTGACTGTGAAAGAATATGTCATTTAGATTAAGTTCTGTTGAGGCTTGAATCAAAGTCATCAGTTTCTCTTCCCATGGAAGCAGTTGTAACCTGAAACTAGTTTCATAATTGGTTTAATCCAGCATAGACTATCTGTGCCAATGAAATCGGTGGTCCTGTTTTGTGGTGTCACTTTTCTTTTACTGAAAGAAAGTAGAGTAGACTGAAGGGACAGTACTATTGAAAGGTGTATTTGCACATAAATATTTACATGAATGATTGCAGATAGAGGAAACAGTTTAGAAGTCAGTGCTGGAATAAAAAGACCTATATAGAGTCCACGTTATGTTATCTATATATCGTACAAATACTGCAGATCTATATCATTGTCATGTGATTTGTTCAACTAATTTGTTTATTTGTTTTCTAAGGTGTTTCTTTTAGGAAAAAAAAGCAAAAGTCAAATTTTCTGCATTTTATAGAGTGGAATTTCATAGGTAACACTTCCATCTAGATTTTTTATTTAGAATATTGTAATTGATTGGTTTTGGTAGTAACATAAAATAAAAAGTCTGAGAAACTAACATTATTGGGGGTGGAAGTAGGAAGATAGAGGAGATTTCTTCTATAAGCCAAAAAGTCTAGAATACCAGATTTTTTTTATTTTTATTTTTTTTATAAAATGTTGCATCATGGCATTTGAGAGACAGTATTAATAGTGGTACACAAAGCAATTCAGTGATCAGCACAATGTAACTCAATACAAATTGTGTTCAGGGATTTGGTAGTGGAAGTAGAAATACAATCCTAATTTATATTCCTTTCATTCTGTAATTAATTATAATGAAATGTATTTCTTGTTGTCACAAATACAAATTTTGTTTATTCATTGTATATTCCGACATTTCATAATATAGGAAAAAATTCCATTACTTATGAAATATCATCTTTAAAGAGTACAGTTGTCAAGCATACCTGGGAACTGGAACTGCAATTTAACCTTCCTCTGAAATTCTACCTAATGGTATGTAAGTTGAGAAACCCTAATGAACTATAATAATCTGGCTGGGCATTGTACTTCAGTTAGAGAAAAGACTGTAGTAGAATTCTGTAAAATCAGGAGAAAATGGAAAAGGGAACAATTTCATACTGAGAATAGCAGAAGAAAGAAACACTCAGTGAAGGAATCTGGCACCAACTGAACAAGAGGAAGTCTTTTTTGGAAAAGTGTAATTAACTAATGTAATTAATTTCCAGTAGTTTTTGAGGAAGCCAGAAGTTTCAAGGGCTCAGATGGTATGAAGGTGCTGTAACAGAGGATGGATCTTGCAGGGGATGTTAAAAAATGAATGCTACAAATATACCTTTGGACACCTAATTGCCAGCACTTGGAATGAAAAAAAATCAATAAAAAACTTGTGCTGATTCCTTGGATTGTCTTTGCCTACTCTAAAAACTCTGGTACTAGGTAGTTAGATCTCTGACGTGACCTGTTTTGTGTTTTTTAGTCTGAAGTTGAGAGTTTATTTGTGCTTACTTACAGAAAATATTTGTCATCTTTAAACTAGTTATAACTTGACCAGTAAAGATTTAATCAGAGGAGTTATAGCAACATCAATGATTATGTTTTTAATTTCATGAAAAGATTGATTTTTTAAAACCTATGATTGTCTGGTGCAATAGGTTGTTTGCTTATTAATTTGTCTGGCTAATTTCATATTAATTGCAGCCCTGTTGGTTTTCAATCAGAAAGCCTTCAAAGCAATTCTTTGAGAGAAAATTAGTTTCCTAAATCAAGATAATTAAAGATGGGAACTTGCTAGTACCCATACAATAATAGCACTCAAAGATCAAAGAGCTTAAGGGTTAGAAGAAAGAATTTGAAAAGGCAGTCTGATTTCTTATGATCTCTGGTAGTGTCACTTATTTATAATCTTTTCCTTGAACTTCTAATTTTTCAAAACAGAAAGAATATTTACGCTTGAGACTGTTTTTATAATCCAGATGGGGCTCATGAGGCTGTTCTAACATTTCTCCACAAGTCAAAGAGAACACTTTAGCTGTATTAACAGCAGTATTTTTTTATAATACCTTAATAGGCAGTCATTATTTTGAGGTAGAATAACTAGATTTTAAGTGGACTTTCTTTGTCAATAATGCTTCCAATACCCGGTGATAAAAATGTCTGTTCTCTGCCTATTCTTAATATTTATATTTTGTAATTTCAGGTCATTTTCACCAAAGTATCAAAACTTTGGAAACATTTCTCTCTTTTCTAGTAAGCTGGTTCAGTGAAGATATTTGAAACAAAACCCATTTATGATGATGAAAAATAGTTTAAAAAATCCTAATTTATAATTTTAGACCTATGTAGTTCTCATTATTATAATTCTAATTCTTAAATTAGGATTGGTAGTGCATCTACATTAGCATTTTAGTTTGAATCACCAGTGTGCTTTAGAAGCATATTTCCCAGGTATCCATTCCCCTTCCATGTTTTTACTCATGTTGTGGAATGATCTCAAAGCAAATAGACTGGGTTCTTTCCTGTGAAACTGAGCTGAAACACATATTCTTGAAATAACACCTGATGACCTCTAACCCATTGAAGACTTTTCAGTTCACAGGACCAACCGAGTGCTAGTCCAAAATAAAATTTCTGAAACTCATATAGCATGGGCTTCAGGAGGTCAGCACCAAAGGTTTTCCTTTATGGATCTGCTTCTGTTGTGCTGTACTACTAGCTAATGCAGACAAATGATGATGAAAGATATTGAAATGTATTGAGATATCTTCCTATGATGAAAGATATTGAAAATATTAAAGACTGTTTTGACTTTAATAAGTAACATCCTCCCTAGTGTTTTTCTACAGGAATGCGCTACATGCAGCTTATGTGGGGCCGAGTCAGTCACTTATTAAAACACAGAGACGATTAGCTTTTAGGTGTTCTATTATCTGTGTGCAATTCAATATCTAATGACATTTTAGTATTCCTGCCAAAGACAATTGATGCTGTTAAAATGAAAATCCAGGGGACTGACTTGATCAGTGGACTACTATCAGAATAATAGTTCCAGAACCTATTATATAGGTTCTTAGACCATATCTTAGCTCTGTGTTGTCTTAGTGATGACTTGCTGGGGATGGGTCGTAGACTAAAAATTATACTACCAGTAGAAAACTCACCTAATATAGAGAGATGTTCGCCAGATTTTACTTACTATTAACAGATAAACAAACCTTCTGTCAAGTACCTTCAGTGATGTCTGTTGAGTGTTTGGTTAAACAGCAGCAAAACTTGTTTCAACCAGTGCAGTTGTGTCTGCTCACATGTTTCCCAGACAACTTTTCTGTTTCCCTAAGCGATGTATTATTATATTTAGTTTCTGGTTTTGAAGGCAGTGATAATGCTGTATAGTTTAAAAAGTTAAATTGGTAGAGCCCTTTATTAGACATGTACATTGCTTCTCAAAGTCAAGTAGGATCTATCTTCCTGTAGATCTAATGAATCTGTAAAACCTCTATGTCCTGACTTTTAAACATATTGAATTTCTGAGTAAATATACAAATGCAATTTGGAGTATAAAAAACATACATGTATGTCATATCCAAATACAGGCAGTATAATGGTTCTCAAGATCATTTTTAGATATCTAGAATTTTATTTTCCAGAACATTGTGAGAAACAAAGAATGACAGCATTGGTGGTGAGATTATAAATTAGCTCCCAAACAATTCAGTTTTTTTACTGCAAAGTACAGGACTGGATGCTCAACAATAGGAGTTGTATTTTCCCACTTGAGGATTCAGTGTCAGATCATACATACATTGAAGTCTGGTGTTTCCTTTCTGATTCTATGGGTCTTGAAAGACCATAGCATATATGGAAGAAAAGCTTTGTTAATCCATATGTAAAATATGGCTTTATTAAAACCCATTATAATTTATCTGATTTATATAATGTGTCATTTAATATTTTTCTAGGATACTACCTTTTCTATTGCTTAAACTTAACAATTAAATTGAATCTTAGTTCAGCTCATGAAAAAATATTTTCTACGAGTCCTAAATAAATTGACAAAATAAGAGAAATAGTTTAAGTCTTTAAAGTTCCATATCTATTCATTTTAGCTTCTAAGTTTAGAAACAAAACTAACCCATGAAAGAGAAATTCTCTTGTTTGACCAAGGTCCAACTAATCTGAGGACCTGCTTACAAACAAGGACCAACTCCAAGCTAATCTAAGCTTGGAGTTAAACCTTGCTTTGAGCAGGAGGTTGGATAAGATAACCTAGAGAGGTCCCTTCAAACCTAAATTATTCTATGATTTTATCTCAGTTTTTTGGGGATAGATTAAGAAAACATCAAATTTCATAGCTCAATTAAACCATCCAAGATTTAATGTGGTAGTTTATGTAGATGACAAGTTTTATGAAGAACAGAAATACTTACTTGTAAGGTAATTGAATTATTCTTTTACATAGATTATCCTTTCTTTAATATACCTTAATATACATGTCCTTTTAATATACTGATCGAGGTACTGAGGCAGCAAGACAAGTTCTTAAAGAAATTAAATACACTTTCTGTAATTATAAGCTGTTAAAATAGGATTGGGAACATTCACTACTACGCAGGTTCTGTGCATAAAATTGCATTGTCTTTGCAAAGGACCGTGATGTTAAAAGCCATAGAGACAAATATGTTCTACATCTGCACAGGACAGGTGCAGTATCTCCAAAAGTCACAATTCTGTAGCAATGACTTCTAAGCCCTTTTTGGATAAACATTAATTAGATCTAATTTCATGTTTAGCCACGATTTAACCAGTCAAGGGAAGATTTTGTGATGAAAGAACATTTTTCTAAAATATTATAATTTTTATTGAATATTGAATATCTTGATTTGATTAATTATTGGAAGTATCATCAACTTGAAAGCTGTCATCTAATACCTTTTAACATTGTTCAAGTAATTTATGAGTTTTTTTTCTTTCTATGGGTTTTCAGTAGTGTGAGTATAATAGTCTCAAACTCATTACTGACTTAATTGTTCATAGTTTACGAATAGGATAATTATAGAAAAAAGTACATGTAACAATAATTCTAGGTTTGTGTACCATTGAGAGAAAGTAATATTTTAAAAAGGTTTCAATGAAAGATAAAATGTCTTTCTGTAGATCAATATGTTTCTGAATAAAATTATGTTGGTACTCTGTGGATCAAGTTCTATATGCCTGGCAGCAAACAGTCTGTGTGGCCATTTCCCCATGCCCTGATGACATCTGTCCTGAACAGGACAGCAGATTTCAGGAATAGGCTGAATGGGGCAATTCATATCTTTTTGAGCTATTAATTCATTTTCGTCAGACAGACATCCTTGGGCCACATTTTCACAGTCGCTTTGTAAACTCTTACAATTAAAAATGTTTTTGGTGTCGTTGAAGTTGATACTCTGATTTCATTCTGCAGTTCCAAGAAATGGGAACAGACCGCATATACTTACATTAAAGAAACCTCGTGACAGAGACCATAACTGCTTTTTGAGACATGAAACGTTTTTACTAGACCAGTCCTTTTCTTTGAAATGAGTAATTTTGGAATATATTGCCTTTCACAAGAAAAAAAGACAAATCCATGAGAAAAGCCAATGCAGTAGGTTGTTTCAAGGTTCTTGGAATCAGAGTTAATATACTCCCTGTTCAGCTACAGACACATTGATTAGTCAGTGTGTTTTATTCAAGATTTAATTAACTAAATACTGCTCTTACCATTGCTGATTTTAGTTTACATGTTGTTCTGTTTTAATGTATTTTCCCTCTTCTGGTATGCTTTATAGAGACTACTGAGTTTTTAGCAAGCATTGCCAAAACACATGGTATACACAATTGCAGTGGTTGCTGTATCTGGCCACCTGCTTGTTTGTCAATCTCGCCTAATGTCTTTTGAACTCAAAGGCTAACTTCAGCATTTTTCTGGTGAGAGCTGAGGAGAAGGGATTGATTGTGCCTTTCATTGCAAAGATTGATTGTTTTTAAATCAGTCAAGATTGATTCCATAATTAAGTGATAGGATTTCTTGCCTCATCTTATATTAGAGTGCTGTCTTATAGTAAATATATTTTATTTTTTAGAGAAATCTCTTAATATAGACTTCACAAAATACAAGAACAGGGAAGGAGAGGAGGCTATTAGAATCAAATCTTGTATGACTCCTTTGTAGAATACGCTTGAAGCAGACATTTCTGTGTTGTTTAAGAATGGGCAAACTCTTGGCTCCTACTACAAGACACAGAGGAATTCACAACTATGATAACAAAACTTTTCTACCACCTATTTAGAATCATAAGGAGCATCATTTGAAATGATCTTGTAGGGACTGCCAGACTCAGAACACCCTTTCCAATGCTGTACCAGCTGACACAGAAAGATGATTCCAGTATTTTTTTTTTCTTTTTGCCTTTTTCTAGGAGATCAGTGATGTTGAATTGACTGTATGATCATTGGAAGGGTTAGTGTGTTTGGCATTCAACAGGAATATTGCATGCATCTCTTGGCCTGAAGTTTGAGAAACATTTTTTTTGGATATAGCTTATAAAGGCCAAGTACTTAGAAAGAATTCTGGTTCAATCCGGTACCTCTCTGCAACTTGAAGGACTGCTTTGGGCTATCAGCTGATTTTGTAGAAAGAATTTTGTCAGTGATTTGGCTTGGTGTCTTCTCTAACCCCTGGTCCCTGTATCATGATTTCTGCTGCTGTTTTGAAGACAGTCTGAATATAGTCTTCAGTTAGAGTGTCCATGTTCAGTCAGTCTTTTGGCATGTTATCAAATTTGTGCTGACTAGCAAGCAGCGACAGAGAAATGCAGTTTTCAAAAGTTCATACCTCAGCAAAACCAAAGTTAAATTTAATGAGAAAATATGAGGATTCGTATTGTATGAGGGCTTCTTTTCAGCCACATTTCTAGGTTTGTGGCTATTGGATAAAGTTCATGGTTTGGGATGAATGTCAACCTTCGTTTTTTTTAATCTATACTGTGTCTGATTTACTGCTCTATAATAAAAGACTGCCCAATGGAGCAGGGAGAAAGCAAGGTAGATTTTTTTGTTATAAAGATCACACAGACTCACACAGACCAGCTGAGACAGGAAGGCACCTCTGGAGATCGCCTGGTCTAAGCGCCTGCTCAGGGCAGGGTCAGCCAGAGCAGGTTGCCCAGGGCTGTGTCCAGTCAAGTTTTGAATACCTCCAAGGATGGAGACCCCACAAACGCTCTGGGAAACCTGTGCCAGTGTTAAACCACCCTGATATTAAAAAAGTGTTTTCTTACATTTAAACAGAATTTCCTATATTTGAGTTTGTGCCCATTGCCTCTTGTCCTGTCACTGGGTACCACTGAGAAGAGTGGCTCCCTCTTCTTTACTCTTCCATCAGGTATTTATACACATGGATAAGATGCCCCTGAGCCTTTTCTGCTCCGGGCTGAACAGTCCCAGCTCTCCCAACCTCTCGCCATAGATGAGAGATGTCTTCAAGTTGTTGCATATCTATGATACAGATACTGTATCCATATGATCCCTACTGATCCCATAAGCAGTTTATGAACTGCTTCGTGTGAAAGCCTGTACCTACATTGTATAACAGGAGGAGATAGGAGGTTATTTATTAAAATGCATTTTAAACTTATTAGAATTCAGAATACTCCTGTTCAACTAAATACTCCTAGCTATATCATCAGTGTTTTCTCTTCCTCAAGGGCAGTGCACTTTTTTAAGGTTTTGTAGTATACTTGTCATCACTCTTTTTGCCCACAAGTTTAAGTTTTGCAAATTTTATTAAACCCATTTTAGATTAGACTAAAAGTATTCTAGATTGCTCTTACTGACAAACTCTCACTTTGAAGATAAAGGCCGTAATTCTTCAGGTTTATCTGTACTGAGGTACCTCTGGGTTTTAGAAGACCCTGCCTTGCATTTAGGAGAAATTAAGGTTTTACTGACTGGCTATAGCACTTTGAGTTTGGGAAGTGTGTTTCTTTAAAATTCATAAGCTTTTACACTACTTTTTCTTTGTGTTTATTCTTTCCAATCAGAAACATTTTCTGGTTGATGAGATTTTGTTAAAGTGAATTTTAGCTTTGATGAGCATAGTCATCCTTCGATGTTTTTGTCCACATACCTATATTATTTATTTATGTATAAGATCTACATATGATAAAGATTCCCCATTACGTTTCTCTACAGTTAAAATGTCCTTAATACCCTGTTAAACAGTGTATTTTATTCACCAAGATTTTCTACCAAAATAGATAAAATCTACAGAATTTAGCTGGAATAACTTAAACAGAATTAGATGTCTGCATCATCATACCTGACAGAACCCATTTTATATCTGAAGTCCTCCAAATTTCATGTCTTTTATTTACAGAAAATCTTTCTTCCTTGAAATGTACTGTAAGTGAATAAAGTTAGATTTTTTTTTTCTTTTGGATGCCTTTTAATCTCGATTTTCTGTGATGAGCTTCAGAGCCATGATTATAAAATGTAAATATGGATTAAACACTGATTAAAACGTCTTTAAAATATCTGAATAAGGTTGGGCTTGTAAGTCCCTATTTGAATATTTAAATCAATATCTCGTCTTTTAAGTTTTCAGAGAGCCAAGCTCCCAATATCAGCCTACCCAGAAAGTTGTTACAGAATCTAATTTCCAGCATTCCTAAATACCTACAAAGATCTTGATGTGTGATTCTGGACAACATAATAAAACTCACAATGTTCCTATTTATATGTTTACTTTAAACTACAGTTTGCTTGAATTTGGGGCGGCAGTAGCGAGTGATTTCTGGTTGAGATAAATTTTGTGAATGAAGTTGTAACAAGCAGACTTTGTTTAAGCAATGTCCTATTTTATAGTTGTATACTCTCTCTGCTTAGATATTAATAGCTCATCTTACTGATTCTGCTGCAAGTGTCATGGAAAAGACTATTCAACAGAGGTTTCTCATAATTCCTTTTCTGACTGTGCTTCAGTATTTCTGACTTTGTTGCACAGAACTGGATTGTGTTGGTTCTCTTGCATCATGCATTTCACCCCTATAACATCTGTTATGCCCCAGAAGACAGTTTGAACTTCATGTGACTTCTAGCTCTTCTCATGAGGGAAAATGACACTTCAACAGATGTAGAAAATGAATTCATGATGACACAAAGACTGTTTTGTGTACCTAAAAATAAAACACTCTGTATTCTGCAAGACAGAAATTCAACTAGAAATCCATAATGTTTCAAATAAAATGTTAGAACTTTATATCAGGACTCCATTTCCTACTGACAAATCCAAATTAATGCTAATGTGATTAAATGGAAAGTTCAGTTATTCCGAACTACTTAATTAATCGTGAAACTTGATGTCAAGCAATTAAAAACGTAACTAACATCTCTCAGTACTGTCATACCCTAGAGAAGTGATGCTTATTGATTTAGTAGTAGCCTACCCACCACAAAGCTGAAAACTATCCAGCCTCCATAGAGTTTAAATTTTTGTCTATAGGGACTGTAGATGCAGTTTGACTTTCAGGTATTTCCACAAAAGAAATTACAGGAAGCATTCAGGACCATTGAATGAAAGACAGGCTATCATTAGGCCAGCTAGTATATCTTTAATCATAAATTAAAAAGAAAAATATTCAAAGAATATAGTTCTGGTGCTTATAAGATGTTAGAATAGTGTCTGAATAGAAAACTTTTTGTAGTTTATTGAACTGCTAAAAAAAAAAAAAAGGGAAGCAAAATCCAGTAGTATCTTTAAATGATAAAATGTTGAGTAAGTTAAGTTTGAATGGGCTATTTGGATTAAATTTTCACTGTAGCCCTGCCCCCACCCAATTAGCATTACTGTTATTTCCAAAAGATTACAAATACATTCGGTGCTTAAAAGCACCACAAGCCTCACAGACTTTACAAGCTCTACAAGAACATCATCTCCTTTTTAGTTCACATGCAGATAAACAGATTCCTTCCCCATAGACAGTACACTTAGATATGAAAGAGTTGTGACAGTATGTAATAAAATCCTGTTTTTTCTAGCATTTTGTTATGGGTTTGTTGTTTAATGACGACAACTTTAGTAATGATATTACTAACTTTAATGGCTATCTTTTGCATGATATCTGACTGCATACCCGTCCTTCTTCAGAGATGTACAGTGTTGGAGTCGTCTTCATTGTCTGTAGGAAAATATAGCACCTTAGATGACTTGAGATGTCTCTGAACATTATTTCTGTTTGGGCTATTTGTTCCTTCAAGTGCAAACAGCTTAACAGAGTCTTTAATTCAGCTCTGTTTTGAATTGTAGTTTTAGTGGAATTCTTTAGGGCAGAAGTATGTGGTTCCTAGTTGTTTGCTTACTCACAGGAACAGCTCAAATCAGACTTTCTCTTACCAAACTGTAACTTTATAGATCATGTAACATTTTTATAGTTCTACCTTTGCTGAATGATTACTTGAAATAAGTTAACTGATTCACTTATTTAAAAAAGCAACAACAACAAACCTAAAAGTATATTTGTCCTAAATACAAAATGCCCTTGAACAGTTAATGCTTTAAAGTTTAGTTTACATTTATCAATTTCTATTTCCTTATTTCAGCTCAGGGTCCCCACAGGGGTAAAGTATTTAAAAAACAAAACAAAGCACCCTTTTTGATGATTCAAAGTATATCAGAACTAGAAAATATCAGACATTTAAGAGAGAATCAGTTTCCCTGAGGATTGTGTTAGTGTAAGTTACATTCAAAGCCCATATGCTATTATGTGGAATCAGTGAGTTTAAACAGAATGTTTTCAGAAGCCTGCATAACAAATGGAAAGAAGATTAACAGAGTGAATGGTTATTCTGGGGAGGAATTGGATACCAGTTAAAAACTTAATAATTTCTTCATGCTCCAGAATAAGGAAGCCAAGATTTCTAAGCATATATATGATTAAATGATACTGTAATCATTTACTGAAAGCAAAAATGCATCACTCAAGTAAGTTTACTTACTACTTGAAGTCAAAGCATACCAATATATTAGGTTATAATTATGGTCAGAGAACTCATGCTAAACTCACGCTAAGAAGTAGGATCTTTACAGTCCTCTCAGCTATATCTTGTAGTCATCTCCTTTTCTCTAAGAAGTCACTGCCAAAGCCATCTGAATTAGCTGCTGCAGCTATCACTCCTCTCCTTAGTTCCAGCTTGATCCCAAGCTATGCCTTGTTTTGTGTTCAAAGATGTGTCCTTTCCTTTTTACTGCCTCTACCTTTCAGTGGGTCTGCAGCCCAACAGATTTAGAAAGACTCCTCCACAGTAATGTCTCATTCCTCAAAAGTAAATTCTAAAAAGCAATCAGATCTGCTGATCTAGCATAAAACTGTTCAACTATTTTGTACCAACTGTACATTGTGGAAACTGGGGCAGAATATGTGGGGGTTCTTTTGTTTGTTTTTATTTTTTGTTTTTTTTTTTTGTCTGTCTTGTGTCATCCTTTTAATTGGAACTGACTGACTAGGAAGCTTTTCAGGTTTTGGGGAATTTTTGTTTTTGTTTTTTTTTAAGAAGTGGAATTATCAAGAAGTCCCAGGATGGAGTTACTAATAGGAGCACAGCTCTACCTAATATTTTCCAGATTTTATTCAAATACTGTCTCTTTTTCCTTTTTGGTGTGTTATATATCATATATACATATGATATAAATATACATTTCTATAATGTACACATTTTATATGTTTTAATATATTGCTAAGTGGCAATAGAAGTACATATGTGAATGACACTTCTAAGCTCTCACTGATGACAGCTCACTTCTGTTGTATTGCATATTCATCTGTGTAGACAGAGTTATGAAAGGTTTGTGATGGTAGTTCTGAAATGTGAAGTATATTAGTGCAAATGGGTCTGAAATCAAATAGTCTACTAAATAATAAGTCTTATAAATAGAGTCACCTGTCTCCATATTAAACAGAACAAATGGACCTGTTGTTACTATTCTTATGTATCTTCTTCAGTGGTTTTTAAACCCATCAAGAAATAATTTGACAGAATCCTTTTAGCATAGGTAATAATTCTTTTACAGTGACCATGAACAAAAGGGAAGGGATTGCTTATATCACCTAATGCTAACAGTGCTTTATTTTGCTATAAAATTGCATGTGTACTGAAGGCTGAGTGAAGCCCTGACTGACTTCACTTTTTCCCAGAACAGCAGATACTACAGTAGTAGTATGCTCCACAGTGTTCCACCTGAAGGGATCTTCTAGTAATGCATTGCTTTTTTTTTTTTTTTCCGCTAATTCGGTAATATCCTTGGAAACATGGGAAGAGGCAGTATTTTGTCAGATCTAGCCAGAAGCTACTATTCATTTCTGGGCTTGTTTTAACATAGCTAGACACAGCCTCTACTGAATTCTTGGAACAGCTTCACTTACCTGATAAAATGAGGTTTCACTTGTGTATTCAAAACCTTCAAACCAGTCTGGTACAAACTACTCCTTTTTATATTAATTCATTGTTAGTGTACAGCATTAACTTGAATAGTATGTACATTGCATAGCATCTTCATCAGAGCTTATAATAACCTAATGCGTCTTATGTAGTTCGTGAAGCACATTTGGAAGTAATGTAAAACTTCCCAGATATATTGCCTCTGTGCAGTATTTTACTTTTAATTGCATGTCTTACTCAAAATAACTGATGAGTGAGCGTTTTCCTAGCCAAGGACTGGATTATTTGCTTGATTACCTAATAAGCACAGATTGCTAGATTAATCACTTGGGCAATATTTTTCATTCCAGCTTGCATAAAGCAATATTTTTCTATTTACATGAAGCAGAGCTAGCAAAAGGATGAGTCTGGAAAAATTGGACAGACGGTCTGATATTTTTCTGTTTTGTAAATATTAAAGTATCGTACGTGGAAAACATGGTTTTCTTTTGGTTTCAGAGATGTAGCTAGCATGTCTTCACAGAGTTTATAATAGTTTTATAATAGTTTATGTTGTGGTTTTCAGAAAAGTAAAAAAATTTCCACCATAATTCCACCACCACAGAATAGACCGTAATTACTGTATTTTAAGACTCCAGACCCCAGATTCTGGAAACAGTACTTTTTTTTAACCTCAGATACATCCTAGTTCTTTACTATGTATAATACTGAACTGAAATTTAGATAGTAATTTTTCTTCCCTAAACACGGACTCCTTTTCTGTTTATCTTTCTGTCTTGATTAGAGCTTGAGATTAACATGACCCTTTTTATCCATATGTTTGATTCATGAACATTTACTGACCAATTTTGTAAGATAATGGGTGCTGAAGAGCTACAGCTACTTAGGATAACAACAATACTGGAATAGTTATCTGCATAGTTATTTTGCATAAAAAAGCCTTTCACCAATAATACTGGCTGTGTTGGGTAGGTTATTCATAGGGTCATAGGACCATAAGATAATTCAAAACGGAAGGTACCTCAGGAGGTCTCCAGTCCAACCTCCTGCTCAAAGCAGGGTCAAAGACCAGATTGTTCAAGGCTTTATCCAGTGAGTTCCTGAAACCTGCAAGAACAGAGATTGCATAGTCTTTCTGGGCAACCTGCTCCACTGCATCATGAAAAAGTTTTTTCTTATACCCAGCCTGAACAACTCTGAACTGCTAGTCAGTTGAAACTTGAAAGTTTCAACTTTCATCCATCTGTCATACACCACTGTGAAGAGCCTGGCTCCATCTTCTATATGACTTCCTCATAGATATGAGCAGATGGCTGTTTAGTCCTACTGTAGCTGTCTCTTCTTCAGCTTAAACAGGCCCTGATCCCTGAGCCTCCCCTCACTCGTTGAGTGCCCAGCTATGCCCACCTTGTTGACCCTCCCCTAACTTCACTCCAATGAAGTTTGTTGTTATCTTTTTTATGCTGGGGTTGGGGTGGGGAGAGGCTGGATGCAGTATTCTACATATGTCCTAGGAGTGCCAAGCAGTGGTGGTGATTGGTCTCCTTGATTGTGATCCTGTTACTACAGCCCAGGAGGCTGTTGGCTTCTGTTGGCTTCTCTAGGTCAATGACCTCATCAAGATTATTGATAAAGGTGTTAATTAGAATAGGTCCCAGGACAGAACCCTGTGGTATCCCACTTGTTACTGACCTCCAGGTAGAGTATGACCCATTAACCACTGCCTTCTAAGCCCAACCATCCAATTAGGTCTTTACCAACCTAGCTGTCTGCTCGTTCAGACTGTAACACCCTAACTTGATCTTGTGGTTTGGCCTTGGCTGGCAGCCAAGCACCCACACAGTCACTTGCTCACTTCCCCCCATCCCTAGACAGAGGTGAAAATAGGAAAATCGGGAGTGAGAAAATTCATGGGTCAAGGTAAAGACAGGAAAATCACTCACCAATTACTGTTGCAGGCAAAACAGTCTCCAGCTGGGGAATTTAACTTAATTTACATAATTAACAAACATTTAATTACTGATTAAGTTATTGTGGAGCAAAGAAGACAAGTATCTTAACACTTAGGGAAAACACCTTTTCTCTTCCTTTTCCTAAGCTCCAGACACCTGTCCTTCGCCATTCCTAGTCTCTACTCCCCTTCTTATCATCATTGACACAGGTTACACTCAGTGCGTTCAGTGAAGTGACAGGTGGTGCAGGAGGCTGGGGCCAGGGTGTAGAGGTTTATTTCTGATGTTCCTTCCTTCTCACTCTTCCTCCTTTTCTTCTTTTGCCTAACTCATTTCTTCTGTTCTGATGTGGGTTATCCACAGGCCACAGTCCCTTTGAGGCATACCCGCTCTGGCATGGGCTTATGCATGGACCACAGTCCCGTCAAAAGTTTTGCCAGCTCCTCTGTGGAGCACCTGCTACTGCTCTGGCTTTTCTTTTCTTCCTCTGTCTTGGTATTCTCTGCCCTTTCTTAAACATATTTTCAAAGAGGTGCCAAAAACTCTGGCTCAGCTGTGAACTGTGGTGAGTCCACTGTGGAACTGTCTGGAACTGTGTCCAGCACAATGCAACCCTTGACCTCCCCCCACAGATACCCCTTTGCAACCATCCTCTGCTATCAAAACCTTGCCACTTATTCCCAATACACTTAAATGCAAAAATATTGTGGGAGGCAGTCTCAAAAGCGTTGGTAAAGTTGAGGTAGTTGTTCTTCCCTCTTCCACAAAACTTATCATTTTATCCTATAGTCAGGCATGATTTATTCTTGGTCAGTCCATACTGAGTGTTCCCAGTCACCTTCTTCTCATTGAGTTTTTGGTTTTATGTTCATGTGTACTTCTTTCCTAGTTTTTTTTTTTTTCCTTCTTCAGTTTAGGATGTGAAGCTGTTATCCTTCGTGTAACATCTTTTCTTTATTTTGTTTTCTCCACCTCTGTATATACTCTAGTTCAGAAGATACAATGCTGAGATTTGACATATAGCTTATATAGTACATGTTGTAGAATGAGAAAATACAAAATATAAAAATATAAAATTTAAACTTATAAATGACAATGTGTTCACAACATACTTTATATTTTTCAGCTCTACTTCAAGTTACAATTTCACTTAGCAAAGTAGAGCTCAGCGTGGGTGAATCCAAATTCTTCACATGCACAGGTACGTATTCATATTATTTTGTTTTTTTGTTTTTTTTGCTAGATTTTCAAACTTCTGCATAATTTGAAAGTGAATTAATTGGTTTACAATCTTAAATTTGCATGGTTTTGTATATTCATATTGACTTGTGAGAGTTGTGATAAATAGAAGATCTTCACTGGCTTCACATGTTTCCAGTCTAGAAACTATTGATTTGAGATTCCAAACAAAACATATCACTTGGTTTGAAATTTGTCTACATTGTTACAGATTATTTATATCTACTGGGATGCTTGTTTAGTTAAAATATTTTTACTTGTCCAAGCTAAGTATTTAATAAGCTACTAGCTAAGCTTTAATATCCTCTTTGCCCTAATGAGACACCTGAAGAGTCTTTTCTGGAGGGGCAGAATTAAGTCAGGAAGAGAAGGGTTTGCTTTTGCAGCTGCCTGAAATGGATCCTTGATGTTGCTGATATGCCATCTTCCACTGACAGTGACACACGGCCTGATTACAATAACAAGCTGAATGAACTGCTGACTAGCCTGTTTCTTTCCTTTAAGATTTTATAGATTTCTGTGTTTATTTTTTCCTCTTGAATTTTTGAGCTACTAATTATCCTGTCTCAACAGTCACACAGCCTGCAGTTTTACGTTGCTTATCTTTCTACAGAATTTCTCACAACTCCTTCTCACAAATCTACAATTCTCTGACATTGCACAGTTGTTGTGCATTGGGTAGGTGTATGCATTGGATAATGTCTATTGAATTTCTAATGTTGGATTTTTTAAAAAATTATTTTTATTTTTGTTTGTAGCCATTGGTGAGCCTGACAACATAGATTGGTACAATCCACAAGGAGAGAAGATTGTTTCTAGTCAAAGAGTGGTTGTTCAGAAAGAAGGTGTTCGATCACGTCTAACCATTTATAATGCAGATGTAGAAGATGCTGGTATATATCGGTGTCAAGCAACAGATACTAAAGGACAAACTCAAGAAGCTACTGTTGTTCTGGAAATTTATCGTAAGTAAAATAATATCAAATAACAAAAGAAAGAACGTGTTCTGAAAGCCACTGCTATTGAAAAAATAAAGCTGATCAAAATACTGTCCCAGGCTCTGAACTGTATCTTCCAAACAATTGCATCTCCTGCAGTTTAGTTCACAGATACTATGAAGAAGACTTTGTAATATTGTAGATAACTTTTCCTTTGCATCTTAAAATACCATCTCAGACGGGTGCACTGTATGCCCTTCATGGAAAAGAGGAAATATGAGAAAAAAGTTTTATCAACCTAACTGTAAATACAAATACATATACAACCTATTAGAAATATGTAAATAGAAGTGTAAGAAGTGCAAAGTATGTCATTAAAAAAGTGAAGTTTAGACTGAATTAGTTATTTTTATGTCAGTCTTCTCATATTGGCCTTGTGATGGAATCTTACCATAAAAGCATTGAAGCTTAATATGATAAGCAACCAAAATGTTTTTCAATTTCTAACAATTAATTGAATAGTATATTTGAAAAGTAAATACATTCAGTTGTGGCTAGAGATTCCTCTGAGAGTTTGTTTTTTTTTTCAATTTAGTTAAATAACTTTGCAGTATACTATATTCTTTAGATCAATCAAAAATGCCTAAAAGCAATATATTAATTAAATATACTGCAAAAGTATAAGGCAAGGTTCTTTTGGGTGAAAGGACAGGACATATGGTAACATCGTTTCAGCTGAATTCTTCTCTAATTTCATTGGAGAGTAGTGCTGTAAGATTCATAAAAAATATGTTTGTGGTTGTACAGAGTGTTAAGGAATTGCAATGAGACAAAAATACAGAGTGGAGTGATAAAGCACTGCTTCTGAAAGGTACAGATAACTCAGATAACAAAAGACATAAAAAAAAAAAAGCTATTGATAAAACAACCATTAGAATGATGATAGCAGTTACAAGCAATTACACCATGGCTTGAAAGCTGACAGTTCAAAGGACTGCAAGTTTTGTGAAATTCATTTGTATGCTTAAAGCTGCCAGTCACTCCATTAGCAGACTGCTGAGCATAGTTGAAATCTTTTGAAGTGTTTGCATGTGGTAATTTTAATAATTCTGAGGTTAGACAAGCCCAAAGACCCACACAAGAAATGTAAAGGTTTATGGAAACTGACATTTGAAAGTTTAATTATTTGTATTTGTGATGTATTGTAAGGAAGAAGCAAGATACAGTGTATTACTAGGGTCTGGTTCAGTACTCACTGATGTTTGTGAGAGTTTTTCTTCTGGCGTAAGTATGGTCAAATACTTCAAACATTTTACAACAAATACTTTATAAAATTACGCAAGATGTGTATATAACAAAAGTGTGCTCCCTCTGCTGTGGGAACCATATGGATTATTTGAGCTTCCACTCATATCAGTACAAAAATGTGGAAGTGGAGTTGCATTCTCTAACTCTAAAGCATCCTCCTGAATGGAATTGGCAATGTTTGATCATAGAGAACATAAACCAGTTTGTTTCTTCTGTGTGCAAGAAATTCTCGCAGAATTTTTTGGCAATGGGTTTCTGCATTAGATCTCATTTGAGACCATGATTTAGTGCCATCTTGAAGTTCTTTCACTGAATTCTAATAATACTGAACTTATTCAACCCACTAACGATATTAAATAGCAACTTTGATTATTTGGAGCAGAAATAATAAAAAGTCATATCAGGCCTAAGAAAATCTTGTTACTTCCTCAAAAAAAATCCTACAAATTCTTATGACAGTAATAGAAAGTTTTTCCATATAGTTTCCCATGGGCTTTTAAGTTTTCATGTTTTGCTCAGCTGATACTTTTCACAATCAATGAGTCTAAAGTTCCACCTTTTTAATAAGACTTTTCCAAGTGGTTTCAGTGGACGTTTTGATGGACTGAAAACATAAGGTTTTCATTCAACAATAAGATCATGAGCAATAAAACACATGAGAGTAAAAAGGACTATTAATGAATGTATAGACCTCTAAAAAACTAGACTTTCAAAACCGGGCTATGGAACATTGAAAACAATGGAAAATATATTTATAAAACATGCTCAGTTTATATAAATAAAACAAAGGTTTTCATAATGTCAAATGACAGTAAAATCATTCCTACAGACAGAGTGAAAGTTCTGTGTCCAGGACCATTTTGAGTCTTATCTGGGAAAATTATATTATGGAAATAATTCTGTATTACGCACAAAGAGAAGTCTTAATAGTCAACTTTATCTGATTTGATATTGCATTTAATTTCAATGCTTAGTGAACTGGAAGATGCTAACTATATTTTGTTTTCTTCCTTTTCAGAAAAGCTCACTTTTCAAGACATAATATCTCCACAAGAGTTCAGGCAGGGAGAAGATGCAGAAGTTGTTTGCCGTGTTACTAGTTCACCTGCTCCCATTGTCAGCTGGTTGTATCGGAATGAGGAAGTGACAACTCTTGCTGACAGTTAGTATTTTGGTAACTCTTTAAGTTATACATTCTAATTAATATTAAAATGTTGTTGTAAAAGAAGATTAATCACAACATAATGGAGAGTAGATTTTGATTAGCCCATCAGTCTAAGTAAAATTTAACCAGTTGCCGTGGTCTATAGAGAATCCATATGCAATAGTTTCCTTCACATATCATTTTTTTTCCAGTTGGGAATTTTGACTAGATGTAACATGAAGGTCCAAATGCCCAACAGATTGTTTGGAACTCTTCTGTAGGAACTCTTACTGGGCTGCCATGCATGTAGGAGTTGAACACGTTTTTAAAACATACACAGATGAACTCTGTGCTAGCAAAGCTATGACACTTCCTCAGAGTGTAGGATTTACTGAGCAAGCACTGCATGAACTTTGGTATACTTAAACATTAGCTCTGAGACTTCTAGCTAGGTAGGCTTGTTGCACTATTGTGAGCATTTACTTGTATAAGTGTAAGCTACCTTTAAGTTACAAACAACAAAGGATATAGGTGATCCATTTAGGCTGGATTCCTAACAGCTAGACTGATAAGGTTAGGTGAAGATGAATCTCACCTTCCCCTACATGCAAGTTCATAAGTTTGTAGAGAGGCAATTAATTAGGCATATAAATTGATGTGCTTTGCCCTCTTGAAAGCAATGAACCATTTCTCAATGCTGTTGCAATGAAGTCTTCCTTGTCTTTACGGAAAACAAGACAATCTGCATTTTCTGGAAGTGGAACTAACATTGTTGATGAACCAGCTTATCCACCTTCTCATCAGTCTTGAGCTTCGTATGTGCTAAAACTCGAACGTATGCACTTAAAATTTTTTTTCTTTAAAAATTAAGTACTATTTTATTTCAAAATGAACATGAAAGTAATATACCTAAAATATGAGTCACTCAGTATGGCATCCAAAAGAAGTTGTATTTGTTCTTTTATGAAAACATATAAAAACTGTGAGACAGTTGCTGGGGGAAAAAAAAAAAGAAGCTTGTTTTATGTTTCTGGACTCAGTCTTACACTCCTGTCCACTATGAAAGAAAGTTTTGATCAAAATTATTCCTCATTTAATATCTCTTATCTCTTTTGTCATGTAGATAAAAAGACTAAGACGAAATAAACTTCTACCCTTAGAAAAAAAGGTTGAAATTTTGATCTAAATAATTAAACAGTGAATGCAGCTGAGACTTAGAAGATTTTGAAAAATAAGAAAAAGATTTGGCAACTTAACAAAAATCAGTTTTCAAGGACACAGCTCAGAGCTCGAAAAAGTAAAATTGCCCTAAAGATCTCTCTTAAAGTTTTTTATTATTACCCTTTTATTTGTTTTTCTAATCAATCTGACTGCTGTAGGATTAGTAAAGGAAATAGAACATTTCCTTTCTTTTTCAAAATCATACTTTTTGAAAACTTTGAGCTTTTAAATTCAATGTGTGAAATTGTCTTTTTACCCATTTTCTTTCATAATGCTTACGATGTGAAAAAAATAGAATGATAGACACCAATTTTAATTTAAACAGCAGAATACTTTCCTTATGTTCTGATCTAGACCAGTATCCAAATGAGATCCCAATCATGCTTGGGAGAAGGGAGGCTTTAAATCATGTAAAAATAGGACGTCGTGTACTTTGAGTTTTGGCAACGTCTATATTATTTTATAATGAGGTGGAAAAAGAGTATTCCTCAAGTCTTGCAGTTAAGAAAATTTCTCCATGCCTTGTGAATTAAAAAAACTGAGTTTCACATTACATTTCCAGCTTCAAAATCTCCAACGAAGCATCAGTACCTGAAACCTATTCACATAATTTAAAACTAAGTAACATCAACTTTTTTTATCATATTCTAAATGGTGCCAATTGAAAAAGATCTAAATAATTATTCTTGTTAGGTTTTAGTTCATGGTAACAATGACCTCCAAAAGTTTTTCTGGTCTTACTTTGTATGTTTAAGGTTTAATGGAGCAAAATGTAAGGTATAATTTGCTGGAAATGTTAATTAATTTAAATCTAATTCTAAAATCTCTATTTTTCTTTTTAAGAGCTGAACTGTTATGACTCGTAATTCCATCATGCGGGGCTCAGGGACATTTTACTAGCTATGTAAGAGAATGGGATTGTTTTCGTTGATCAGATCTTGTCTGGAGTTGTAAGTGACTTGCTCTGTTTTTGCACAATGCTAGTGCTTCAAAGGACATCAAATACATCTCATTTAGTAATGCTTAAAGTAAATATTGGAATTTTATGTACAGAAATGTGTTTACAGTTGGTGTTAACATTAGAAGAAAGCTGCCCCTGTTAATATAAATATGCTAGATGTTAATCTTTCTAAATGTATATATAAATTACTCACTATCTATATAAATATGCACCCCTTATTCTGTCACTGCTCAAATCATTAAGGTATGCCAGAATTCCACTGTCAGATTATTAAAAACAATTTTCTGTAACCATAGTATAGGTGTGGTATGTAACTATAATGTAGACAGAAAAATTTATATTGCATATGACTGGATAGAAAATATTGGGGATGGGTGCATCCTTCATGTTTTCTGTATGCTTTGATATATCTTATTGTTTTATATTCTCAGTTGTGTAGTTGTTAGGGTTTTTTTCCCTCCATAGGTATTTTTAGTATGTACAATGATTCTCTTCAAGACCACAACAGTTTATATATGATAAAATGTTCTGGAAAACTATTAAAATTTACATTTTTTTTTAAAATCTTTCTAGTTACAACTATAGGGAACTGCAAGTTTTTTCTGGCCCTAAATAAGCCATATGGGATCACTGCTGCAGAAAACATTAAACTGGGTATCAGTGTCTATTGCAGTGCCACAGTAGAACTCATATTAGACAGGATCTTATTTCAGAATAAGTAAATCAGATGCATGTTGCAAGATTTAAAATAGTGATGCAGTAGGCCAAAAACAAAGGAAATATGGAACATGAGTTTCATCCAAAAATGTACTCTTTCAGGACTATATCAGTATACAGTCATGGAAAAATCTTTTAAAGAATACGGATGGAATTCTGGAATTCAAAATATACAGATATGCAGTTCCCAGTAATCAATAGAATTATAAAAGATGTAAACGCATATTTTCTATGCCATTTTGAGTTTTTCCTGACACTTCATGTGGAATGATTTTATCTTATGATCAATGTTCTCAAAAAAAAGTGTTCTCTCTTGTTCTAAAAGACTACATGAGACAGACTTCAAATGAACCACACTGATCCTGAAAAGTGTATGGGGTAGGCTGTAGCAATTTGGTTTTGCTACTTCAGTGTAGTGCAGTCTCTGAGAAGAAGAAAAAAAGAGGTGCTTTAAGGTTCCCACTCAAAGTCACTAGTTTGCACAGAGCTCTACTTACAGTAGCAGAAAAAGTGGTTCCATTGCTCTACAGAGCCAATATAGACCTATTAAATGTACTTATATAAACTGATGTGCAACTTTCACCAGAAGGTTTGATTTTTTTTTCTTCAAAAGGTCTTTAGTTGTGTCCCAGTCTTAGAATGAACAGTTGTGCATAACCTTTTTGTTAGATATTCTGGGTCATTACAAGGCATGCAAAAGGCATAAGGAATCCCTCTTGCCCTGCATACCCCTTAACATCTGATTTGACTGTAGAGCAAGGTAGCATGACTGTTCTTCTAAAACAGGCGTTCGAAGTTGAGTGAGTTCAGAAAATAGAGTGATGAGCTGGAGGATCGTGCTGGCCAGTCACTGTCCGCAAACACCAACTGTAATCCGTTTAGTACAGGACACAGTTTGTATCAGGGGATCCATGGCACAGTGAACATTATCTGTGTACACAGATAACTCTTATGTACCGTGTTGTATTACTAATTTATTCAACTGCTCTAAGCCTTATGAGTGTTCCATAGTGCATGCGAGGCCCTCAAGATCTAACCTTTGCCTCTTGAGATTTCAATGCATGTGTTGAGCAAGCTTGTCTACACACAATTGCTTCCTGTTAAATGAGAATAGTATCAATGTATACTTAGTAGCATTTTTACATGGACATGAACTATTCCTTCACAAGCCTACCAAAGTGTAAAATATGAAAAGGAACGATTTCTCAAGAAAGTCACACATTCAGTTCATGATCCTTTTTTTTGTTTCGTTTTGTTTTATTATAATACCACATGTATTAATTTTGTCTGTGTGTAGACAGCATTAGTGGTAGAAAGAGACCCAAAATGCTATTACTTTATTACACCTGCTTTACTCATGAGAATATCTCCTACTGTATCCAGTATATTATTCTTTGGTGAAAGTTGAAAAGATACCCAGCTAACACCCCTTTTTTTTTTTTCCTGTTACTAAATGAACTCTAAATTTTTCAGCATTTTAAAGAAATGACGATGATCTCTGGTCCTCTTGTTCACCTCACACATTAACAATTTGCATTAACAAAAAAAGGTTTACCAAAGTTAAAAGAAGGGGCTAGACCTCAACTTTTCAAAACATCTTGAAGCACAGATCTCTGGGAATTTTGAAGGAAATAAAACAGGAAAGAAAAAGATGAAATAATTTGTTTGTGGTAGTGTGTGAAATGGCATTGATGTTCAAGCATAAATTTAATAAACTAGACATAATTAGCATAAGTGCACTGAGGCCATCAATGTCCTGTAAACCTCTATCAGGTGAAGCACAATTAAATTTTCTCTTTACATTTCTGTCTTCATTTTTTGATAGAGTTCCTGATAATGAAACAGAAGTCACATGGCATAAGCTATTTTATTTGTAAATATGTATGTACATACTGTGAATAGATTCTTAGATGTTTTGGACTATCAGTGTTGTGTTGTGTTGTAGGAAATCTAGCATGCTTTAAAGACCCAGCAGAATGAAAAGGAAAGGAAAAGTAAAGAATGACACTTGGTTGCTGTTTAAAACTGAAGGCTAGTGAATCTCATCATCATCCAATACTCGAAAGGATGACACAGGTTCAAATTAAATGAGAGAGACAGCTGAATACAAGTATGTAGGTGCTCTGAAACGCACATAGTAACCTGCAGGAAGTAATTCTCCTCAAAAGAGTCCATTAATACCAACTAGTTGTGGTGGGTTGACCTTGGCTGGCTGCCAGAAACCCACTCAGCCTGTCTCCAACTCCCTCTGTTCAACAGGAGAGGAGGAGAAAGTAAGATGAAAAAGCTTGTGGGATGAAATTAAAAAAGGGAAAGGGAGATCAGTTACCAATCACTGTCACAAGCAAAACAGACTCAACTTGAGGAAAACTAATTTGTTGCCAGATAAAATAAAGCTGGATGGTGAGCAACAATGACAAAATTAAAGCAACACCTCCCTGTCCTTATGACACTCCCCTACCCCACCCCCAACTTCCCTTTTCCCAGTCTCGACTTCACTCTTTCATTCCCAAGCTCTCCACCTTCTCCCCAACTCAAGCAGTGCAGGTGGGTGGGGAATGGGGACTGTGGTCAGTCCATAACAGGTCCTCTCTGCTACTCCTTCCTCCTCACACTTTTCCCCTGCTCCAATGTGGGTCATTCCCAAGGGCTGCAGTCCTTTAGGATAAACCTGCTCCAGTGTAGGTTCTCCACAGACTGCAGTGCCTTCAGGCCATATCCACCTATTGCAGCATGGTCCGCCATTGGCAGCAGGGGAATCTCTGCTCCAGCAACTGGAGCAACTCCACTTCATGTTTCTTCTCTCACCTTGGTGTCTGCCAGGCTATTTTCCAAACTTGTTGTTTTTGCTCTCACTCTTCACTGCCATGCAGCATTTTGCCCTTTCTTACCCAGACTTTTGAGGTACCCCCAGGGTGGCTGCGGGGCCCGGCCGTGCCCTGCGGTGGGGCCATTGGAGCCGGCTGGAACCGGCTGTGTCCGGCACCAGGCAGCCCTGGCCTCGCCTCAGAGGAACCCTGAAGCCCCCAGCCACATAAACTCAATACACTAGTTCAGACTGAAGGAAAGAAAAGTTAGATTTAGAGTTGATTCACTCTGACAGATTATAATTTTGCTGCTGTGTATGCAGCAAAATGTATGCATGCTTGTTCAGAATCTGATTTTGCAATGGAGTTAAGCTACTCGAGAAGTGTGTTGAATTGCAGCTTATACTGGACTATGAAGAAGGTGAAGGGTTTTCTTGGGTTGGTGTCTTCATACCCATTTCTATGAAATGTTAGACTATAGCAAGGTACACCATGGATTGAGTAATAGGAGATGAGCAAAGGAGCAGGAGGAGGGAAGGAGAGCAAGCAAGCTGAGAAATGATTAAGCGTAGTGCCATAAAATTAGCACAAGAACAGCTGGTTAATCTAGATATAGAGGAAAGAAGCATGTTCTTACTTATTATGGAATTTCTTCATTTATCTTTCTTCATTTTTTTAATCTTCTTGTTGTTGTGTATAGGTGTTCATGAATATTCCACTAATTTTGTAATAATTTATAAACTTAACTTTCTTTGAGGGGTCATCAAATGTAAATAAGAAGTTATGGATGGAAAATCCTGAGTGAATTTCAGGAAATGGCAATGTATTTTGGGGTGGAAAAAAATTTCTCAGCTTACATTTTACTTTTAAATTGGCAAATGTTTCATCAATGAGCATTTTGAATGTTTGGAGAAATTTAAATTTCTCATTTTCCCATTTAAATTAGTGTTCCTAGAGCTGTCTAGATTTGCTAATACCACTTAATCTTTTACTTGCCTTTCTAGATCGATTTGCAGTATTAGCAAGCAATAACCTCCAAATTCTTAACATCAATAAAAGTGATGAAGGAGTATACCGATGTGAAGGAAGAGTGGAAGCCAGAGGAGAGATTGACTTCCGGGACATAATTGTTATTGTGAATGGTAAGAAGTAAAAGTTGTTGAATTGACTTCTCACTTTACTTGATTATCATAGCCTTAATTTTAAAACATATCAGCTTCTAAAAATCCTGATTAAGTTGGTTAATATAGTTGTCATGTCTGTTTAGTATTGTTTTCCTATAAATGTAATTGCTTATTATTTAAAAAAATCTATTATACTGTATAGGTAGAATTCATTGAATTTCATAATATGAGAGTATATAAATATGCAAAAACTCAATTATTGTTTTTAATCATTCACAGAACACTAACAATCACTACAAGACGAGTTTCAGATTATATTGTGTAGTAATTCAGTTCACTGTATTTTTTAGTATTTGTTATTTACAGTTAAAAACACTTGATTTTTCACAGTTATTCAGGTTTACTGCTATGCACATATTTTATTAATTTCTTTTGTTTAAAACAATACCAAAAGTCATGGACACATTTTATTAAGATAAGCAGTCTTCTAGATTTTTAACTTTTTTTTTTATGAAGACAAAAATATCAGATGAGTTATCTGATAAGTGGCATTAAACATTTTATTAGTTTATTATAAACCTGTAACAAGGAATATGAAAGGATGAAGACAAAACAGAGCATTTAGCTCAATCTCTCTCTTAAATTCAGGCTTGGCCTGTTGAAAAATAAATCTCTCTTCATATATTGTCTGGAAAGGACACAGTTCATAAAGGGCATTTTTTATCTACATATTCTGTTTAATATCAGTGTTACAGTGAAACTACTTCCATTGTGCTGTTAAGTTCTGAGTTCTAAATGCTTTGTCCTTGACTGGTTCCTCTGCAAACCTCTGTTTGCAGAAGTCATTATGTAAGTTGAACTCTCAGTTAATTTCATGAGAAGGAGCAGCTTCTGGTACACATATTATTTAATCCATGTAGTCAAGCAGCAATATTTGAAACAGAACTCTTTAGGTTGTTATAGACAATATGGAGACAGTGACAAGCAAATGGTGATTAGCCTGTGTGTTGTGATAAAACATTAACAGTACATGCCCCATGCACTGTGAAACCTCCTCAATAAATTGCTTTTATCTCTGTGCATTGGGTGCTGCATTGCCTTGATTCTGGAGTATATTCCAGCAGCTCCAACATCTGATAGTATTTAAAATGCAGAATGAGATTTTCTCCTATTGCTATTTATGTACATGTATATGAACATTTTGAACACCTTTCATTTCTATGTAATATATACCATTGAGCTGAGAGAGAGCCTGTGTCAGAATTAAAACTTTAGATTTAAAACTGTGGTCGCACTTCACATCTTTTATTGGTGGATTATATCCACAAATTTGTTTTTGGTTACGTTTGTTATTACTCAAGACAAAAATACCAACACTTATGTCTAGACTTCAGTCCATAGGGTTGTGAAGAGAAGAAGTTTCCAACTGAGAGGTTCTAACGTTGCTTATGTAGAGTGGTATCAATTAAGAGCTATTTTCTGCTTAATTTACAGGAATAAACAGTTTTTCCTAGATAAAACTGAATGTATTAAATCTGGCCCCAAATGGCTTTTGGATTAATATTAAAAATCAGAAAGTAACAAAAATTGTAGTGTTCTTTGGTGAGAAGGAAAAAACTATCAGTGAATTGGACTTAAATGTGACTGGACTTTACCATTTTGCTTCAAGTTAGAAAAGTGGAAGGCTTGCCAGTATCTTGCCTATTATATACAGAGCCATTTGGCTTTTCCTCTTTTAGGTTCATTCTTTAATTGGATCCTAGGTACATAACAGTACAGAACCAAGATAAACAGATCTCACTTCCCAGAAAGAGCTGTAAGAAAAATAATATTTCATTTAATTGTTGTCGTAGTGTCTCTGGGAAGATCAAAACTAGTAATGTGCTGAACTGAGTCATGGTCCTGCAGTTCTTAGTTGTGAGTAGTGAGGAACCTGATGGCAAAGAATTGATTCATGTCACTAACTCTATTTTCAGGTCTAGACATTAGAATGCACTGCAAAACAGCTAAAATGTATTAAATGCTTTCTAAGTGATGCTTAAAAATGGAAGATGGCTAAGTTACTATAGCACAACAAAAGGGTTTTTATATGGTGAGTAGTGGCCAATGCAATTTCAGTTAGGAAAGAATTGATTTGTGAAACACTTAAATTTCAGCACACCATGAAAAAGAGTCAAAAGTACATAACATTTACTTACTAATTGTTGATGATTCTGGTGCACTGTTTTTAATAATTACATATATTTAAGGTTCAGAAACTGGAAAGACTTCTGAGATAGAATACTAAAGCTAAAATACTTGTATTGTTTAAAGTAACAGAAGTTGATTCTCAACAGTTTGAGGGAAAAATGTGGAAGTGCAATGGTAAGCCATAAGCAATTCATTGGGGTTGGTTGCCTTCTGTTCTCTACTGAAAGTTAAAGCTAATGAGGATAACTGTGAGCCACTCTGATGACAAGGTGTTCTTGCTAGCAGAGAGCTAGATTTTGTGAATATTCATTTTTTTCCACTCTCTTAACACTGACAGTCTTTCTTTTCCATATATCTTCCTTCCAGTCTGCTGGGATTGTTTTTCTTTGCTTATTTACTTGACAGTTAATGGAAACAAATTCAGGACAACTGTCTTAAAATTACCGTATGAACAGAGATATTAAATATCAGCCTGTGAGTTATTCTGTCTTAAATATTACTGCTATTTTTCTGTTGGGCAGTGGTTCTCTGCAAACAGTTTTAATTTTATTAATAACTTTATCCCATCAAGGACACACAAAATATGTGGTCGTCAGAACACAATTACCAAAACAGATTTTAATTACTGAAAACAGATTGTATCCATTGGGTTCTGTCTATCTATTTCACCTTTTTAAGATGGTGATAATCCTGCCCAGGAAATTTGCAGGAGTTCAGTAAAAAGATTGATTAAATGTGTTTAATCAATGCTGCTACATATTGACACCTGTTTTAAAAGCGCTGTCTGACATCAGTACATAGTTTTATGTCCACTTGAATGAAAGAGAAAGAGACTAAAGAGACATTTTCATTTGAAACACTTAAATTAGCACCAATCATAACTCTACTGTATCTTATATGTGCTAAGTATGACTTCAGTCACTTTCAAATGTTCTGTAAGAAAACTGAACAATCACTGAACAAGACTTTTTTGAGTTTATTCTAGTGAAAAAAAAAAGTTATAAATGTCCTGATAATATTAAAATTCTATCATCTTATGTTTAAGAATGATTCATATTGTAACTTGGTTCATAACTGTAACTATAAATTCCAAAATTAGCAAAGGATCCTATGCTTTAAATTTCTCCAGAAACACACAGAGTCTTCTGTTTTCTATTACTAGGACATAATGTGTTATTTTTCAGTTCCTCCTGCAATTACTCTGCCACAAAAATCCTTTAATGCCACTGCGGATCGAGGAGAGGCAATAACTCTGTTATGCAGAGCCACTGGATCACCTCCACCAGAAATAAGTTGGTATAGGTAAGTTCAGTTGAGATCTGCACATCAGAGCACATTATTTTATTGTCATGATTTTCTGTCGCACTCCATTAAGTGAACTGTGCAACCTTAATTACTTTACTGAATTTTAGAAGCATTTGCTGTCCATTTCTACTCTTAACTTCTAAAGCTAGATTCAGCATTAATAACTAAATGAATGCATAGAAACTCAGTTGTACTCTGGTTACCGGCAAGTGAGATAAATTTAAAATGTGACTAAAATATCACATTGATTTGATTTCTTCATATTTGAGGGAAATCAAATAAAGCTGAAAAGATTAGTCCATATCTCTAAGAAAATACAAACAAAAATCCCACAAGCATTTTTGCATATGAATGCTGCAGGTAAAAAACATATGCAGTTATGCAATAAATAAATATCCAATACAGATCTGCAGTACCAATAACAAAAATAACATTTTGCCCATCTGTAGAAATAGTATATTTTTAAACCTGATTCTAACTCTAATTCTCCGTTTCAATGAGATTTTCATTCAGAAGGAGATACGGCTTCAGACACCGCTAGCATATGTGAATGTTTCATTGAATAAGTTTAAAGAATATTTTATGTAATTTTTAAAATGTAATATGTTTTGAAATATAGAGCTGCTTTTAAAGTTCATGTGTGGTTTTTGATGATGTCAGTGAAATGAACATTGGGAACATTTACCATATAACAGTTGTAAAAATATAAATATCCATGCACTTTTTATTTTAATTTCAACAAAAATATTTATCAGTTCTGGGATATAAAGTATCTCAAACTCCTCACATCAGTGCACATTTCTATTTTAGACCTGAATAATTTGCATCCATATATATTTTTTCAGGTAAAATTAAAAGGTCACTGCATTTTCAAAATGGACGTAGAAGGGATTCCCATCAGTTACTAATCTCCTTTGGAATCTTTGAACACTTATTCATTTTAAATGTCAGTTTCCTTTGACTGACACCTTTATCTCAACACATCGTAAGGCAAATGTGGAGTTAAATTTTTCTCTTTTACAATTTCAATGGCAGGCATAAATAAATAGAACACAGTTAATTCCTCAATGTGACCTTGTTGTGAGACAAGCCAACATTGGTGTTGAAAGAGAACATAGATTTCCACAGTTCATGGATATCTGTTTACAGATGTGTTTTTTCAATACTTTATAAATATTACAGAATGTATACAGGCTAAGTGTCTTGAAAAGACACTTTCTCTACTGATCAGAGACTACCTGTTTAATTTTGCTTTGGTTTGCCTGTCACTGACGCAACCAACTGTTTTACACTGTTCATTAATTATCTTTTATACGGATTTTACAAAAACTGCACAGGCTAGTGTACTGGATCTTAAATGAGGAACTTTTGTTCTGTACCTATTTCAGAGACCAACATGTAGTGAGCAGTATTGGCTTATGTGCTTCCCTTCCCTGTTTTTTGTTTTTTTGTTTTTTGTTTCTCTTTTTATTTTGTCTTATTAGTCTGTAAATTCTTGGCAGGTAGAAAATACTCTCACTTTTTTGTTTGCTGATGGTGAGAGGTCGTAATGTGCAGAAAGATGAGCCGGCAGGGAAGATGACCAGCCTGGCTGGACAGGGAGCTTTTGCAGAAACTCAGGGAAAAAAAGAGGGTGTATCACCTTTGGAAAACAGGGCAGGCAACTCAGGAAGCATTTAAGGATGTCGTTAGGTCACGCAGAAAGAAAATTAGGCAAAAGCTCAATTAGAGCTTAATCTGGCCACTCCAGTAAAGGATAATAAAAAGTGTTTTTACAAATACATTAGTAGCAAAAGGAGGGGTAAGGAAAACCTCCATTCTTTATTGGACACAGGGGGGAATATAGTTACCAAAGGTGAGGAAAAGGCTGAGGTACTTAACACCTTCTTTGCCTCAGTTTTCAACAGTAAGACAGGTCGTCCTCAGGACAAGTGGCCTCCTGAGCTAGTAGACAGGGACAGGGAGCAGAATAGCCTCCCTGTAATCCAGGAGGAAGTAGTTAGTGACCTGATAAGTCACTTAGATGCTCACAAGTCTGTGGGACCAGATGGGATTCATCCTAGGGTGATGAGGGAGCTGGCAGAAGAGCTTGCCAAGCCGCTCTCCATCATTTATCATCAGTCCTGGCTAACCAGGGAGGTCCCAGATGAAGTTAGAAGTTGGCCAATGTGACGCCCATCCATAATAAGGGCCAGAAGGAGGATCCAGGGAATTACAGGCCTGTCAGCCTGACCTTGGTGCCCGGCGAGGTTATGGAACAGATCATCTTGAGCGTGATCCCACAGCACCTACAGGACGACCGGGGAATCAGACCCAGCCAGCATGGATTTAGGGAGGGGCTGGTCCTGCCTGACCAACCTGATCTCCTTTTATGACCAGGTGACCCACCTGGTGGATGAGGGGAAGGCTGTGGATGTAGTCTACTTGGATTTCAGCAAAGCCTTTGACACCGTCTCCCGTAGCATACTCCTGGAAAAGCTGGCAGCCTACAGCTTGGACAGGTGCACTCTTCGCTGGGTTAAGAACTGGCTGGATGGCTGGGCCCAGAGAGGAATGGGGAATGGTGTTGCATCCAGTTGCATCCAGACTAGGCGGCCAGTCACTAGTGGTGTCCCCCAGGGATCAGTGTTGGGCCCAGTCCTGTTTAATATCTTTACTGATGATCTGGATGAGGGGATCAAACCTACCATTAGCAAATTTGCAGATGACACCAAGTTGGGAGGGAGTGTTGATCTGCTGGAGGGTAGGAGGGCTCTGCAGAGGTACCTGGACAGGCTAGATAGATGGGCTGAATGCAACGGTATGTGGTTCAACAAGACCAAGTGCCAGGTCCTGCACTTTGGCCACAACAACCCCATGCAGCGCTACAGGTTGGGGACAGAGTGGCTGGACAGTGGCCAGGCAAAGGGGACCTGGGGGTACTGACTGACAGCAGGCTGAACATGAGCCAGCAGTGTGCCCAGGTGGCCAAGAAGGCCAATGGCATCCTGGCCTGTACAGGAATAGTGTGGCCAGCAGGACTAGGGAGGTGATTATTACCCTGTACTCGGCACTGGTTAGGCCACCCCTCGAGTACTGTGCCCAGTTCTGGGCCCCTGAATTTAGGAAGGAAGTTGAGGTGCTGGAGCATGTCCAGAGAAGGGCAATAAGGCTGGTTAAGGGTCTGGAGCACAAGTCCTATGAGGAGCGGCTAAGGGAGCTGTGGTTGTTTAGCCTGGAGAAGAGGAGGCTCAGGGGAGACCTTATCACTCTCTACAACTTCCTGAAAGGAGGTTGTGGCCAGCTGGGGGTCGGTCTCTTCTCCCAGGCAACTAGCAATAGGACAAGAGGACACAGTCTTAAGCTGCGCCAGGGGAGGTTTAGGTTGGACATTAGGAAGAAGTTCTTCACAGAAGGGGTGATTATGCATTGGAATGGGCTGCCCAGGGAGGTAGCCGAGTCACATTCCCTGGAGGTGTTTAAGAAAAGACTGGATGTGGCACTTCGTGCCATGGTCTAGTTGACAGGGTGGTGTTAGGTCATAGGTTGGACTCGATGATCTCAGAAATCTTTTCCAACCTAGCTGATTCTGTGATTCTGTAAAGTGAGAGGTAGAAAAGGCCGCTGATGTCTGTGACAGGAAATTGTTACAGATATGCAAACAAGGGAAAAAAGGTGGAGGGAGCTCAGTTATTTTATTCTGGAGGAACCAAACTTGATCCAGTATTGCAATACTAAATTTGTACATAAAGTTTCTGAAATCTCGGTCCTGAACTGTTCAGATCCCTTTTCACTCACATTTTGGTAGCCAATCAATAGGACTCAGAATCTGTTGGAATATTCTCCTTGCCCATGGACTTACCTCACAGATCTCTCAAAATAAAGACCTTAGTTTTCTAGATTATTTCAGATTCTTTTTCTTCAGAAATTAGACTGAGCAAAGGGAAACTAGATCTACATAATCTTTCTTTATCTTGAGAAAAATGTAGAAAACACTGCTGTTTTCACTGTTTAAACTGATTTATCAAATATTAGAATGCATGTCACACATAGAGAACATAATTGAACTTGTTTCTCAGAATTAATGGCCAAGGTGTCATGTTCCCAATTTCATCCTTTTTAGTGTACTTTTTGATGTTGGATGTAAGCTGATATTAACATCAGCTTTATGAAAGTGTGTGGTTCTTTTTTTTAATAAGAAAATGGAATTAAATCTTGAATTTGATTATGTGTTGGGAAGGCTTATACCCTTTGGTAACAGCAAGTTATGGGAATCGTATTCAGTTTTATTCCCAACTGTACTGTTTATCTATGTGAGTTCAGCCATTTTATTTAACTTGTCTCAGGTTATCCATTTGTAAAATGGGCATGTATAATGAAGTAACTTAATGGAAATCTGTTGTGTGAATGCATAGCTATGCTAAGGAAAAAAGTACAGAGAGATGCAAACTATTATAACAGAGAACAAGATGAAAGAAACGTGGATGTTCCTGTTGTTAGGTAGGCCTAACCCCAAAATGGACTAAATACAATGAATAACAAATATGTATATATTTCCCTTTTAAAACCCTTAAAAGTATACTGAGTATTCTGGAGAGCCGAGGAAAAGTTATGATTGATAAAAAAGGGTAGAATGAGTTCTACTCCATTCTGTTGGAGGATTTTCATTATACTGTATAGAAAGTACCTCCATACTTGTTAAGATGGTTCATCAAGATTAAGGACCTGTTTTATACATAGTTGAATGTTATTGTATCTTTGTTGCTTTTTAAAATATGCCCTGACACCTAGAAATCTCTCATTGGCTCTAGTGAAGTTTCTTTAACAAGGCGTGCATAATTTGGATGTCATTGTGTAGTCTTACCTTCCTTACAATCCACTAGTATTTTAATCAATTGAAAAGGAAAATCATCTGATTCTCTTTTCTCTTGGTTTCTTTTCGGTTTCCAATGAACTGATTTAAGAGAAAGTCAAATTCAGCTTGAACATGAAAAATGGCTTGAAAATCAAATGCCAGTACTATTGACGTGGCTTATATATCACTCTGCATTGACTATAAGCAGGATGCTAGTTAAAACTGTAATTTCAAGCTTTAAAGTCTCTTAAGGCAGTATCTAATGTGGTAGAGCTTTAACTATTTATGTTGACCTTTCTTGTTTCCACGTGTTGACAAAGTTTAAGATTTTATCAGTTTAGAATGGAGTCATCTGAGCTAATGTGTCAACATTCCTCAAAAAGTTCCTTAGTTCACGTACTGGTTAGTCAATTTGAGATACCTAGAAGAGAAGAAAGGTCATCAAAATTTAGTTTTCACTCTATTTAATATGCAAATGTACTTTGTTAATATTTCATGGACTGAGAGACTCCAAGTCTTCCACCACTTAACTGATATTACATTGCTGTAAAGCATAACCTTCAGAGAAGTAATACACTAATAGAATTAGATTAGCCAGGACTGAAATATAAAGATCCAAATTTACAGGTCCTGAACTGGTAATCTTTACTCATGTGAGTAATCCTACTGAAAACATGATAATTGTTTACATCTGTGGAGATAATTTACAGTAGTAAAGTTTAGCGGGATCTCTTCCCCTTATCTTTACTGATAGAGCTTAGAACTATCTGACAAAATAAATAATCCTCTTTTAATTTGTTATTCGTGTTTTGTTGTTTGCCCATATCAACATCAATCTGAATCTTTCCTGTTCCCTAGAAGGTCCGGGGTAATCCTCATAATCTCATTTCTGCTTAGAGGTGGTCATAGATATAAGTGGTGTTTGAGAGGAAAGGCACTTGGAAACTATTTTTGACCTTGAATATAGACTTTTGTCTCCTACAGAAATCACTGGAATTTTTATGAAAACACCTAGGTGGAAAATTAGACCTTTTCTGTTCTGCTAAACATTTTCTGTGATTTGCTTTGAAAAGGAGATGAACAAGAATCACCATAATGTATTGAAATGGACTGATAAGTGGAACAGAGTTACTTACAAAAGTGTTACTAAAATGGAAGTTAAATAGATGCCAGGGAATCCTATTAACAGAGATTAATATTCCCAAGGAAAAAAAAAACAAAAACAAAAACAAAAAACAACATTTTCACTTTTAGGGAAAATACTGTTTTAGAACATACAAAATATACACAGCTATCAGCATTCTGTGAGCAGAAAGAGTGAACGTCATTATTGCTCAAATCTTGAAATAAAACTGTTATAAAACTAGACATATGCATTGGTTTCATTTCACAAAATTTTTCAGGAACTTGGCATTGTCAGCAGGTTTATCAATGCTTATGAAAATCAGGCAGTCTTTAGTAGGTGCTTATGAGAACAGGCTGTTAATGATTCATCAGAAAAAAGGTCAAAAGAAGCCTAAAGCAAACAAGGCAGAATGAGAAGAAATCAAAAAAGGTAGGATTGCTTCCTTTTAGAAGCAGCTGTTGTGATAGCTGTGTGTATGCCAAGGTACTCTGATGGACTGGTCAAGCCTTGATCAGCACTCAGAATTGTTCACGGGTTTTATTATTTCTATACCATCTGGTCAGAATTCATTATAACATCTGGAGATATGTCTGCTTACTAAATTGTGGCTAGCCAACAACCTCTGAGAGGAAATAATTTGTAAGAGTTCTTTTATGTGCCAATAGGCTATATGTGTAAGTAATATAAAATAAGTTTAATAAATTGATACATTGTTACTAATGTGAACTGCAATAGTACACTTCAAAAATGCACTTTTAAATGTTTCTCACATACGAGTATGTATTTGTCAAACTGATTTCTTTCTATTCTGCCTTGAGTGCAAGCCATACATTATGGTTCTATTCACAAGCATTTTTTCTACCATTAAGTCAATCATGAAAATTTAAGAATAAAAATATTACACTATTTTTAATACAAATATATTTTAGAACCTGACCATAAAATCGTGAACCTGGGATGCTGAACATCAAAATAAAGTGCAGAATACATTGCTTAGGTCTAGAATGTGCACATTCTTATGGGGAAAAAAAAAATTGTAATCCAGCAGAACAATTTTCATCATGCTGAAATTAGCTCCCTTCTATACATATTGCCACTTTATACCACATGAGTTAATGCATTTTTGAAGATAGCATAATATCACTTTCTTACAATAAAGATTGTTTTAACCTGATTTGATGCTTCCATAGCACATTGCTTCAGACTTTGGAACCTACTTGTTGTTTTATACAGCGTTTTTATTTATTTTATTTATTTTAGAAATGGTAAACTTATTGAAGAAAATGAAAAATATACATTGAGAGGAAGCAATACAGAACTAACAATAAGAGAGATAAAAAATATTGATGCGGGTCCTTATATCTGTAATGCTAAAAACAAAGCAGGAAATGATAAAAGACAGACATTCCTTCAAGTTTTTGGTAAGTACTGCATAGAATATACCATCCTTCCTTTTTAAATCAAACAGTAGGGAACTGAAGTTTTAATTCCCAATTTTCAGTGGAATAGTATTCCTGCAAGGTGTCTACTGATGCAGCAAACCACTCTCTGTATTATTTTACAGCTTTTTCCTTGCTGTTGGCGACTTTAACCTTTATACCTGAATCTAATTTTGAAAAGGCTATCTTTAGCATTTGCTATTGTACTATTTAGATACAGTAAAGTGGAGTCTTAAATTGTTAATTCACTCTGGTTTGCCTTTAAAAGTTGGCTGCTTGCAAGAAAACCAAGGGGAGAAAGAGGGAAAACTATTGAAAGGGGGTAAAAAGGTTATTTGGACTTATAAGCAGTGCTTTTTTTTTAGAAGAAGAATGCCATGCAGATGTGTTCCTGATTTTGTATTCGCTTTATTCTTTTTAATTTTTGTAAGTGCGTGATTGCAGACATAGTCACAAAAGATTGCCTGATCTCAAGAAATTATAGTTTCAGAGGCAAAAAGTAATAACATGAAAACTTATTTCTCTTTCTGTGCCCTACCACCCAATCTGTGTCTGTGATTCTGTCCTTTACACAGAACACTGATGATTTCTCTGAACTTTTGTGTAGCTATAGCCTCATGAGAGTACACATCTGTGAGAATATAGAAACTCTCCTTCAGAATCGTTCTGCAGGATCAAGGCTGTAGCTTACTTATGAAAAGCCTACAAATGAAGTAATATGCTTTGGATTTGGTTTTGTTTTTTTTACATATAGTATCACTGTTTGTATTGTTAGCATGTTTCTACATTGTATAAATAATTAACTATAGCTTTTAGTAGAGAGAAGGACCACTTATATTTGAACAGCTAAAGCACGTACTTAGGACCATGGGAAATTAAATTTTGTGTCCCAGCTAAAACTAACAGTAATTTGTACAAAGTGAAACAGTTCTAACAGGAGAGGCTAATCTGATATCTTTCACTAGAAGCTGATGGATTGGATAATGTTGTTTTTCAGCTGTGGAGCCTGAGGTTGAAGCCATGGTGTAAAGTGAACAGACTAGCTGTGTCTGTGTGCCTTCAACTGTCTTTCCTATGTGGGAAGCTCTTTATAGCCCTTCTAGGCTGTACTGTCTCCAGTCCTCCATACACTCTAGATGGGTTGCCTAACCACTGGCATACTTGCTGTTCTGTGGAGATTAAGAGTGCTTCTAAATTACTTTTCAAAGGAAAGAAAATTAAACACAATTTTAAATCTCATTCTAGCATAAAGATATATAGCATATTGAAGATTTTTGTGGAAAAGAAAAACATTTTATTCAGTTGTATTTCTAAAATCGAAAAAAATATGGAAGGAATAGAAACGACTTGCTAGTTTTGATATGAGTTTAGGGAAGTTTCAGACAAGAATAATTTTGCAGGTAATTCAAATAATTTTAAATATGGCTGAAATTTACTTAGTTTTGCCAATGGCAAGGTAATTTTTTAATGCAAGGAACAGTGAAAGGGAGCAACACCAGAGTAAGAGTATTTCCTGTATGCATTCTTCTTTCTTTCAACAGCCACTGGTCTGGGGACTCCCTGGAAAGCTAAATCCAGATGATTTAATAGACATCATGAGTTTGTTTAATCCTTTTTGAATCTATATATCCTTTTTGCTTCCACAACATCCTAAACTCGTAAATTCCTTAAATAATTTCTTCCTTGCATGAAAAAGTATTTCTTTCGTTTAGGTCTGGAGCCTGTTCATTTCTGTGGCTCATAATTCTCATTTTAAGTGAAGAATAATTGTGTATGTTCTTTACATCAAACACAGTTTTGTACGTCACTAGTTCGTTTCTTTTCTAAACTGAAAATTTCCAGTATAGCTAATTTCTCCTACTATGGAAACTATTGTGAATCTCTGATCAGTGCATATCTGTACCGTACTAATCATAATCCATTATTTGTGAAATGGCAAGGCAAGAATGGCATGCAGGATTCATGTTGAGGGGGAAGCTGGCTGCTGAGCAGCACAGTCGTGCTTCTGCTTTGATCTCAGTGCCTTCTCTTATATTCTCTTTACCTCTCTGGCTCTACCAAGTATTGAACAGGTATTATATATTTCCACAGAACTGTCAGCAGTGTCTCCCAGGTCTCTTTCCTGAGTGGTTATAGCTAATTTAGAGCACATCACTGAGTATGTGTATTTAGAATTATTTTTCCTGTGTGCTTTACTATTGAAAATATTCCAATTAGATTATGATAATCTGTGTAGTGTTAGTTCGACTTAAAGGCATTGTATGAGAAAATAAGCCTCTTACCTCATTTGTAATCTCTAAAGCTCTGTATGATTTTAGTCTAATATTTCTTTTACGAAGTTCACCTCTCAGTCCGAAAACATGGAGCAGAGTTGCTATATTTTCTCCCACAAAGAACTTTGCTTTTTCTTTTGTCTCTTTCACACAGGTTAAACTCCCAGATATATATACAGCCAACAATTTATTATACTTTTCTTCCCATTAAATGTATTCAGAAAACTGCAGACTGAAAATGGCAAGGTAGATGGCTAATTATTAGGCTAAATAGTACACAAACAGCCAGTTTGTGTTAAAATGACCTATTAAATTACATAATTCTTTTCCATTCCATTAGCTTGTTTGTCTCACCTACCTGTTATCTCTAATTTTAATTTACAATTCAAGCTTCTTGAGGCAATGACTATTGTTTGTACTACAACAGGGCTCTGGTAGGGTTGAAACTTGTAATACCAGTCATGTAACCTTAAAGCAATAATAATAACAGTAATATCATAGAATTCAGCATTTAAAATTTTTAGTATTCTGCACTTTTTGAATGGACATGCCCATCACAGTGCCATCTAATATTTGAATATGTTTATTTCCATGTGTGACCTGGATTTTTTTGTTCAAAATTTTTTTTTTGTTTCCAGTATCAGCATTTAAAAGCTATTTTGTCCTCACACCAAATTCTTACTTTGACAGTTTTTCTGGAGCACTAACACACATATATAAACCTATATGCTTACACCTTACTCTCCCCAGTTCTTCATCTTCATTACTGCTTTTTTATCAGTTCTGTGTAATAAGTCTTAGAGGAGTAAAGAAAGCCCTGTTCACAGAGGATTTCTTATTGATCATGATTTGGTAGTGTCTGTATTCCTGTTACGAGAACAGAGAACCTCCTATGGTTCTTTCTGTATTGTTATCCATTACTACCAGAGAGATCTCATCCATATTAACGCCTAGGACTTGTGCTAAGGTTTTTGGTACAAATTCATTTGGGTTTATTCCTCTGAACAGGTCTGAGAAACCTACATTTATACAGTAGTAATCACTGTGGCTGTACAAAAATACTGTGTGAGACACTTGCAGAAAGATGTTTCACTTTTTCTAGTGTAGTCAGGGTTTCTAACTTATATTAACTGACTATTGTGGTTTACCCCTGGCAGGCAGCTAAGTGCCACGCAGCCACTCACTCACTCTCCGCAGGTGGGATGGGGGAAAGAATCAGAAAGGTAGAAGTGCAAGAACTCATGGGCTGAGATAAAGACAGGTTACTAGGTAAAGGAAAAGCCGCATGCACAAGCAAAGCAAAACATGGAATTCATTCACTACTTCCCATGGGCAGGCAGGTGTTCAGCCACTTCCAGGACAGCAGGGCTCATCACACATAACAGTTTCTTGGGAAGACAAATGCTATCACTCCCAACATCCCCCATTCCTCCTTCTTTATCCCAGCTTTTATTGCTGACCGTGACACCACATGGTATGGGACATCCCTTTGGTCAGTCTGGGTCACCTGCCCTGGCTGTGTCCCCTCCCAGCTCCTTCTGCACCCCCAGCCTCCTCGCTGGCAGGGCAGCACGAGAAGCTGGAAAGTCCTTGGCTCTGTGTAACCACTGCTCTACAACAACCAAAACCATCAGTGTGTTATCTCCACTATTCTCATCAAAAGTCCAAAACACAGCATTGTGTGAGCCTCTACGAAGAAAATTAACTCTGTCCCAGCCAAAACCATGACAGTAATCTGTGATACCTTTCACCTGATGTTCAGAATATAGATACTCTGTTCTTGTCAGGCCCCACCTGGAGTACTGCATCCAGCTCTGGGGCCCCCAGCATAAGAAGGACACGGACCTGTTAGAGTGAGTCCAGAGGAGGGCCACAAGGTTGAGCACCAAGGGCTGGAGCACCTCTCCCATGAAGAAAGGCTGAGAGAGCTGCAGATATTCAGTCCAGAGAAGAGACGGGTTCCGGGAAGACCTTGTAGTGGCCTTTCAGTACCTAAAGGGGGCCTATAGGAAAGCTGGAGAGGGACTTTTTACAAAGGCATGTAGTGAAAGAACAAGTGTAATGTCTTTAAACTGAAAGAGGGTAGGTTTAGATTAGATACAAGGAAGAAATACTTTAGTATGAGAGTGGTGGTGAGGCACTGGAACAGGTTGCCCAGAGAAGTTGTGGATGCCCCATCCCTAGAGGTGTTCAAGGCCAGGCTGGATGGGGCCCTGGGCAACCTGGTCTAGTGGGTGGCATCCCTGCCCATGGCAGGGGGGTTGGAACTAGGTGATCTTTAAGGTCCCTTCCAACCCAATCATTCTATGATTCCATGAAATCTTTAAAAATATTTTTTAGTATTTTTCTCTTCTATTCATTTCCATTGGTTTTTTTTGTTTTATTTGTTTTGTTATGCAATTAGCCCTATATATTTATGTGTATATGTTGTAAACATTTTGAAATATGAAATACCGTATTGTTACAGCTATGGGCACCCTGACAAAAATTTCCAAAATAACATAATAATTAGCAGTGGATTTAATAGCAGTCAAGAAAATTCAATCCCTTACAACCTTTACACATTTTCTTACTTTCTCAGACAAACCTAAAACTCTATTTCTTCATCATTATTTCTCCAGAGTGATGGCAGTACTGTTCATGTAACTTATAATAAAAAAATCGTTCAGGCTAAATGAAGCACAGTTAGCTTTAATTAAAGATATATCCATGCTTTATAAGAATAGTGCTTATGTTCTGAGGATAGCTTTTGTCTTCATTTTGCTTATTCTTTGGTTGCTCACCTCCACTCCTTAATCACTTAAATTCTTGGTTCTGCCATTCCGTAATACATAATCGGCTGACATTTTTCAACAAGTTTTCTCTCTTCTGCATGTATGCCATAGGAATAGACATTTCTAAGTCTAGAATTTTCTTTTTCTAGAAAGAGAAAAAATATTTTTTCTTCAATCAGAATTGGTAAAATAAAAAATCAAAAGGAATTCTGTTATATATTAATTTGAAGTTTTCTAGGGTATAGCTGTTTTACCTACATGATTAATGAGTGTAGTCTGAGCTTATGAAAAACATTTCACTGGCATTTCAGTAGTTTCTGATGATTTTGTAAAAGTCAAATGAGGGAAAAATACGTCAGGAAGCATTACAAAGTAACCTTTATAATTATAGTATAGGTTGACCACATACTATTTTTATTTTTAGACGTCTTTTTAAGTATAATCTGAATCTTGTATAGCAGGAAGGTTTATGCAGTTGTGTTCAATGTAACTTTTATTGATTAATAAGAAAAGTATACACTATTATTCCTTTTTTATTTGTCATCAGGCAGATGAGAGGATGGAAAATGTAACTGACTTCTCCTGTCTTATCCCTCTTACATGTATTCCAAATGCTAAAATTAAAAACACTTGGGTTAATTTAGGCCCTCAAAAGCCATGCATCTTTGAACCAAGCAGGCTGGAGTGAGTCTATAATGAGATTGTGGCATGGGGGTTACCTAAATTTTTCCATTATTTTCACATTTATAGTGCCTGGAGCACATCTGGTTAATTTTTCTTTAAGCTTAGTAAGTAGATTAATATATGCTTTATTTTGTTTTCTAAGACATCGTGCAATACATACATGGGAGCTCTTTGTTTAAATCTACTGATATATGTAAAAAGGGAATACCGTGTATCTATGTATGCAACTATCAGCACCTGCTCATTCTAGGTATTATGAAGTATACCAACTGCAGCTTCACAAAGTGCAAGTCATCAATTAAAGAAGTAGTGTCAAATGTTCATACATTTTCTACATTCCTTCTTTCCTCCCTCTTACCTCCTTACCTGCTGTGGAACACCTCTACTTCTTAAAATAAAAATGACACAGTCTGTAAGGGCAATGATGCCAGTTCTCTCAGAAGACAAATCTTAAATCCCTTTGAGTGTGAAGCAGTAATACTGTTCTAACATGTATAAAAGCTCAGGTTTATCATGCACTAAATCAAGTCAACACTTCATACTAATGTGTGTGCAATTTTTTTTTAATGACAGGAATCAAGTTTCAGGAATCAATTTCTTAGATATTTCCTTGTTGGGCTCTAGCTTGTTTACAAAATTCAAATTGCACCAGCAATTACCAGGAGGACAGGGTTGCAGTTTTCCTACCTGATTCAAATGTGGCTATGCAAGAAGATAGCATAGAAGTAAGATTCCTCATATGCCATATTAATCAAGAGATCCTACCAGGCAGTGATACAGGCATATACTAAGCCTCCTGCTAGTAAATCTATGTTTGTATTAATAACTAACTGTTTAGAGCAGTTATTTGAAGAGATGTAACCAGGACTGTCTCAAGCTTTCTATTTGTTCTGCTTCACAAGTCTGATGAACCTCTTTTGTCAATGATATGGGTAGAACTCTGTGAATTCACTAAATTGTGTATCTTTTTCAAGAGATGAGTTGCAAGCAGCAAATAACAAATCTAGAGCCTCAGATTGCTATCCATGTTCTTAAGCTTTGCAGGGGAGGCAGTAAGGTACACAGCAATGAGCATAAACATTCAGTTTAAAAGGTATTGCCCTTGTCTGAAACAAATCCAAAAGAGACAAAGGAAGAAATCAGAAAGAAACATGTTTATTGAGAAAGTGGTAGGGAACTAAAGACCAGAGTTCTCTGCTCAAAGAACAAACTTTCCAACCAGTAACTGTTATTTCTTTATTTGGCAGCATCACTCTGTTAGTGTTTCAAAAATGCATCTGTAATGACGAGCACAGAATCACAGAATGGTTGAGGTTAGAAGGGATCTCTGGAGGTCATCTGGTCCAACCCCTCTGGTCAAGCAGAGCCACCTAGAACAGATTACCCAGCACCATGTCCAAAGGCAGTTCCATTGCCTTGCAAATAAAATAATTTTAATGAAGCTCAAGCATAAATACTTTCTATGTTCAAGCCTTCTTTCATTTCAGTTAGGTCATTCAGTTAATAATTTTTTAAATAGATTATTATCAGATTGGATATTAGGAAAAGGTTGTTCACTGAGAGTGTGGTCGGGCACTGGAACAGGATTCCCAGAGCAATGGTCACAGCCCCAAGCCTGCCGGTGTTCAAGAAGCATTTAGACAACCCTCTCAGACATCTGGTTTAATTTCTAGGTAGTCCTATGTGGAGCCAGGAGTAAGACTTGATGATCCTTGTGGGTCCCTTCCAACTCAGGATAGTCTGTGATTCTATGATTATAATACAAACACTTCAATATTTGTGACTGAAACTAGCAAAGACCTGGAGGCTTTCTGGATTGACATCCCAAGACCCTATATTTTCATTTGTTTAGTTGTTGTGCAACTTGAAGTCAGAAAAGTTGATTGCTCTTACAGATGGTAGTGTCAAACCTTTAGTTAAACCTAAGTAAATAAATATAAATGCACTTTTTTTTTCCAAAAAGAAAGTGATTAAAAAATATTTTGCTGTGAAATTATGCAAGGTGAATAATGTAGTTTGTATTTTTAACAGTACAGCCTCAAATAATACAACTTCAAAATGAAACCACGTTTGAGAACGGGAAAGCCACCCTCATCTGTGAAGCAGAAGGAGAACCTATCCCAGAAATTACTTGGAAAAGGGCCATTGATGGAATAACTTTCTCTGAAGGTGACAAGGTAAATCAGCCTTTAAAATATCTAAATATGTATTGTCTGGGCAATCTTCTTTTCATAAGCAGAAAATTAATTTAGAGAAATTAGAATTAATTTTAGATGAAACTGGAAGGAACTAATACTTCCTAAGGTAATAAAAGAGATGTGGAAATTCAAAATTTCAAATTATAAAAAAAAAAAAAGAAGAAAAAAACAATAAAAGTGCTGAAAGGTAATTTACTTCATCAGGTAGTCCCTACTAAGGGTTTCAATTTCTTTTTGGTTATAATGGCTGTCCTTAGCCCATCTTGACTATATTTGGAATCTGTGCAGTATTTCTCAAAATGCTGTGGGGCTTATAGAAATCTGAACTGAAAAAACATTTCCAGACACTTCGGAGATCTTTCTTTCCTACTTCAGTTTTTTTTCTTATTTTCCTCTTTTCTTATATTTTCCCTCACAAAGAGCAAAGTAGTCTATAACTACAAATTGAGCCCATTTTCCCATTGTGATTTCCAATTTTCATGTTTTATTACAAAAGTAAGTTGAGTAGAAAAAGATTGCAGTATGATAATGGAGAAAGTCAGTTACTGTGGGAACAAGAACTGTAATTAGATAGAATGGTAAGCAAAAGGGAAGGGTGTAACGTTATTCCTAACCACGTAGATCTGTTTCTACAGAGCTTTTTTTTAAAAAATAAAATCTTTTAATGTTTGAACTAGTATTTTCTTCTTAATGTCCTTATGTAAAATATAGAATTTATCTGCACTAGTTGAAGTCTGAGTATCTCTGTGGCTTGCTAATTCAGAAATTAGACTCTAGATAATCTAAACAGTCCGCTTGCAGATGTTTGCATACTGATATCTGTTGTTTAAAAAAAAAAAAACAATTGTCAAACCTATACAGGCCAATCAGGGAATTAGATACATATAAATAACTCCGTTTATTGGGAATTACTGAGTATTAACAAATTATGTACTTCTATTATTTGTGTTCTAAAGGAGAGTGTCTTGTCTGGCCTGGTCTCCTACTCAACCTTTCCTAGCACTGAGGCAGTTTATGTGAGGTTCAGCCTACCATTTTCCTGCTCTGTGATTTCCATTTCAGAGAAACATAACAATATTTATATCATATTTTTTCAGATAGTTTTGCATTAAAACAAAACAGTCTCTTTCCTCAAATATTTGAAGTCGAAGGTGATCTTTCTAACACACAAGGGCTACACTTGGTTCAAAGGTTACAAATGTAGCTTTTCACTTATGTTTGGAATATTCCTAAAATAAGTAGTTATATCAGAAAATGAAAATGAAAGCAAATTGCAGAAACAAGCTAAACACATTGATGCAGTTGAAATCTGAAATTTATGCTGTGCTCACGTAGTATGGTATTACATTCTCAATTCAAACTACACATCGTTAAACTCTCTAAACTTGTCAGTGTTATCCATGTACCATTTTTTGAACTGTGGTTCAACTGAATACTGCTGAAAACCAAACTAAAACCTACATTCAGTTGCTACTAGTGTGTTGACATACTGTATGTGGAAGATAAAAAGAACAAGAATAAATACAGTTAAATGGTTTCATTTTGTTCTTGCCAATGAAGGAACTTTCAGTGTATTGCTCATGGTAGAGTTTTGCTGAATGTTGAATAACTGTTCTGAAATACTGTGTGTCTTGAGCTATAAAATATGCTGCTATGTTTGCCACATGGCCCTCCAAAACTCTAAGGGGGGCCAAGCCTTGAGCTTTCCTACCAAATTTGGTGAATAGGTTAATAGGGAACCAAACTGACAGTGAATAAATTATTGAATAATTGTTCAATAATACAGCACTGTTCTGCACCTAGAATCACAGAATCACAGAA
>VXAL01003796.1:17608-41327 GCA_013399475.1 Chauna torquata | reverse complement strand
TTTTTTTTTTTTTTTTTTTTAATACTCTTGGAAATTCTGTAACAGAAACAGAAGCTACAGGCAGAATTTTTCCATCCCAGCCTTGTTTTTTACCAAAACACAATTCTTGTCTTATAGCTCTTTCTTTTGTAGAATATACCGTCATTTGAATGAGCAAGATCAAAGCATATAGTAAGTTTAGCCATTATGTTTAAATGCAGTCTATGGACTTGAGCTTGAACAATGATGATAAAGAAGGGACCTGCAGAAAGATTTTTCTTTTAAGAAATTAATGAGCTACAACTTACTCTCAGAGGAGAACTTAAAGCAAGTAAAGATACAAAACCAAAATGACATACCTTCTAATCATGACCTTACTTTCTAAAAAGAACAAGTTAGTTCAGCATCAATTATTACAATGCTAAATGATGGCTTTTAGACTCTAAAACAGACAGTACAGTTCAAAAATTCTTTGATCTCTGACAATATGATAGATGAAGTGTTGAATTCAAATGACTTAGATATGGCTTTTTTGTTTGTTTGTTTGTTTCCATCTTAAAATTGTTTACTTGTATAAGAAACAGCCAGGATTCTAGCATGATTCTTCCTCAGAATTATTCCTGATCACAAGAAAAATGACCTGTTCTTTTAGAAAGCCATGTATTTGTGGTCTCAAATTCTTCAAGCCATCTAGCCCTCAGGAAATTACAATTACAGAAAAAAAAGGCGTTTTATCTGCGGGAAAAGGTTGACCTGTCTTTTGGCCAATACTGCAATAGATAAGGAAATACATAAGTGCCATAGCATTTCTCTTGTTCAGAAGTCTTACATCATGTTACCACAAACCTAGGTTTATACAGGACTTTCACAAATACATTTTCTCAGTGCTTCTGTGTAAAAGACACCAACAACTCCAAATCCCTCTCAATATTCATCCCACTCCGTATCACACAGTTCACAGTGAACGGAAGTTATGTTAGAATATGAGGGTATTTCACAATGCAAATACAGCCTTTTACATCTTTAACTTTCTCTCTCTTCCTTCTCAATTATTATTTTCTACAGCTCCCTACTCTGTGCATACTAACACCTCCTCTGCAGTAATGTAAACCAAAATTCTAAAAAGAAACACGTAAAAACACACAAGAAGACAAAGTCAGAAACTCCTTGCAGCCTCTTTATTCTCTCTGCTTGTTAGTGCTGTCTGCAGACTCACTAGATATCTAGAGAAGTTGCTCTTATATTCATGACCAAACTTCACTGCCAGCTCAAAAGTTTTGTTTTTAACCTTTCTCTGAGCTTCAGTGGTCTGGTCTCAGTTAGAATTCATGTTTTTGCAGACAGTGATCGAAATATTTAGAACTGACTGTATCACAGCAGTGTCTGAATATGACCTAGATATCTAAACATAACATAACATAACATAATATAACATGTGCATAAAAAAGAGAAACACTGAGACATTTAAATGAGATGAATCCCAGATAAAGACATTATATAAAGCATTTTTTCTTTTAAAGAGGAATGAGAAAGAAGATGCTGAGCAAGACAGCTGGCAGTCCTATTTCCAGTTCTTAATGTCTAACTTTGCATAGGTGAATCCCACTGAAAACTCAACATCTATTCACTGCTAGAAAATATAAGCATTGCAATTTGTAATAAAGGAACTCATTAGGAGAGAAAAAGCCCCAAAGAAGTAAATTAATGAACTGCAAACTTAGACATCTTGATTTTCACACCAGAACTGATATACTTAGGAATTATTTTTTGAATTTGTTAATCAAATGCCTTTTTAAGTTTGGAAGATCTAATGTATTATCTGGTAAATGTTTGAGTGCTTTTTTGTTCTCTAAGAGAGCAAACTCTTAATAAGCCTCTACTGGAATGAAAGAAGGAGCAGAGGTCAGACTATAACCTGACCATTAAACTGCATGTATTCTTGAGACACTGAGTGTGAGTTTATAAAGAGTTTTCACTGGAGGAGTTGATAAAGATGTATACCAATAGGAGTTCCTCACGTCCTCATGGCAGTGATTAAAGCAGTGTGAATAAAAGCAGTGTGAATAACTGATTTTTTGTTCATCCTTCCTGTCAAAGAAAAAGAAATCAAATGAAAAATTTGAATGATTTAGCCCAAAAAGAAAAACAGAACAAAACAAAAAACCTTCCTCAGTTATTGTTCTGACTGTGATAATACTTTNACATACAAAAAAATGCAAAAAAATCTCCTCTGCTGTTTAGAGACTTTCCAAGTCTTATGTTTTAGGAAATTTATCTCAGTCCAGGAATAGTACAAAATGTTTGCAAGTGCACTGTTCTTGAAAATAAACATTTGTAAAATTAATTAGGGAAAAAAAAAAAAAAAAGAAAATTGTTATCTGAATATAACAGTAACTGTATTCCAAACAGGAATCAGGATGAATTGTAGTAGTTCTATAGTTCAAACCAGGCAGTTGTCCATAGAATTAGGTGTCATTTCTTGAAGTCATTCCTGATATGAAATAGTAGAATGTGGTGACTGATGCTGAGATCCAGTGAGAAGTATATTTGGACATATATTTTTGACTTTGCTGTCCATCAGTTTGTGTTGGAGGAAATCACCTAGCACTAATATTACTCATTTCTATTTAAGGGCAAAAATACCCAGATTTATCCCAAAGAGAGGAAACCCCTCAAAGAATTTAAACTTATAAGTGGTGTCTTGGAATGATAGTCCCTGTCAGGACTAATGAGAAACTTTTCTTAGGTAAAGAAAGTTCTAGGATCAGATATCATACCATTCTAAGTATCAAAAAGATAGTATAGAATTGAGTCACCATACCATGAAAAGGTACAGACGATAAAATTTGCTCCGTCAAATTGATAAACTCAGCTCTGCTGCTAGCTGCTCATAATATAAGAGCACTTTTTTTTCATGGCAAAGATGAATGGTAATTATTTCAAAGACTATCTATTATTGAAGATCTACTGATGAATAGGATGTCATTTACATGGGATCATCTTTAGACAGGAGTCCTATGAGCTGTAGCTGTAGATAGTGACAATTTATTTAATCTTGCTACATACAAACATTGTCATGAAGAATAATTCACCTTTCTGCGTGCTAATCTCCACTTGTTGCCCATTCCCTCAAGATTATATGGCTAAACTTTTGGAAGTGGAGACTAATAGTGTGGACATAGTATTTTGCATTTAGCATGTTGCTGACTCATTAGATCCTCCTGGTAGCTTCCTTCAGGAGCTAGGCTTTAAGGCATAATTAGTTTTATTAATCTTTGATTTCTTATATTATGGTGTAGATATGCATGAAGCAGCATATGGGCTGACCATATTCTTTTGAATTAAAATTTCTAGAAATCAGTACAGTAAGAAGGAAAGAATAAATAAGAGAAGAATGAGTAAGTCCCAAGAACTGATATTTGGATTTCCAATCACTATACTAATCATCATTATTCAGTTTGGACTATGTTCCAGTGGTGTGGCAAGTCTAAGCTACAAAAACAAAATGGGAAGCAAGGAAGACAGACAAGCTGATGACAATACAACTGAGTGAACATTAAACATAATTTAATGAGGGAGGCAATTTAAATGGTAGGGGATAAAAAGGAGCTTGATCGCTTGAATATTCTGAAATGCTGATGTTCATTAAGTTGAAGAAATCTTATTTTATTTTATGTACGTTTGTCTGTACACATGTATTTATTTATTTTAATAAGACAAGAGTTTCATAGAATCATAGAATGGTTTGGGTTGGAAGGGACCTTAAAGATCATCTAATTCCAACCCCCCTGCCACCGCAGGGGTACCTTCCACTAGAGAAGGTTGCTCAAAGCCCCGTCCAGCTTGGCCTTGAACACTTCCAGGGACGGGCCATCCACAACTTCTTTGAGCAACCTCTTCCAGTGCCTCACCAATCTCATAGAAAAGAATTTCTTCCTTATATCTAACCTGAATCTGCCCTCTTTCAGTTTAAAACCATTATCCCTTGTCCTATCACCACATGACCTTGTAAAAAGTTCCTCTCCAGCTTTCTCGTAGGCCCTTTTTAAGTACTGGAATGATGCTGTAAGGTCTCCCTGGACCCTTCTCTTCTCCAGGCTGAACAACTCCAGCTCTCAGCCTGTCTTCATAGGACAGGTGATGGATAGTGGCTTAGCAACTTTATCTGCCAGTTCCCTCAGGGCTCTCGGATTCATCTCATCAGGTCCCATGGACTTCTGCACCTTTAGGTTCCTTGGATGGTCTCATATTTGATCTTCTCCTATAGTGGATGGTCCTCCATTCTCCCAGTCCCTGCCTCTGCCTTCTGTGACTTGGGCAGCATGGCTAGAGCACTTGACAGTGAAGACTGAGGTGAAATTCTCTGAGTATCTGCCTTCGCTATATCCTGGGTATCCAGGTCTCCTATTTCCTTCCAGAGAGGGCCCACATTTTCCGTAGTCTTCTTTTATCACCGACATACCTATAGAAACTTTTCTCATTGCCCTTGATGTCCCTGGACAGATTTAATTCTATCAGGTCTTTAGCTTTCCTAACCTGAGCCCTGGCTGCTCAGACAGTTTCTCTGTATTTCTTCCAGGTTACCTGTCCTTGCTTCCACCCTCTGTAGGCTTCCTTTTTGTGTTGGAGTTTGGCCAGGAGCTCCTTGTTCATCCATGCAGGCCTCCTGACATTTATGCCTGACTTCCTCTTTGTTGGGATGCATAGCTCTTGAGGTTGGAGGAGGTGATCCTTGAATATTAACCAGCTTTCTTGGGTCCCTCTTCCCTCCAGGGCTTGATCCCGCATTACTGCTCTGTCAAGTAGATCCCTGAAGAGGTCGAAGTCTGCTCTCCCGAAGTCCAGGGTAGTGAGCTTGCTGTGAGCCCTCCTCACTGCCCTAAGGATCTTGAACTCCACCATTTCATGGTCCCTGCAGCCAAGGGTGTTTTTTAGCCTCACATTCCCCACCAGCCCCTCCCTGTTGGTAAGAACGAGGTCCAGCATAGCACCTCTCCTTTTTGGCTCCTCTAACACTTGGAGAAGGAAGTTATCACCAATGCATTCCAGGAACCTTCTGGATTGCTTGTGCCCTTCTCTGTTGTCCCTCCAACAGATATTGGGGTGGTTGAACTCCCATGAGGACCAGGGCTTGTGAACATGGGGCTACTCCTATGTGTCTATAGAGGGCCTCATCCACTCTGTCTTCCTGGTCAGGTGGCCTGTAGCCACTATAATGTCACCTGTCCCTGCCCTCACTTTAATACTGACCCATAAACTCTCATTCAGCTCCTCATCCATCCCCAGGCAGAGCTCCATGCTTTCCAGCTGGTCATTCACTTAGAGGGCAACACCCCCTCCTTGTCTCCCCTGCCTGTCCTTTCCTGAAGAAGCCTGTATTCCTGAAGGAGCCTGTATCCTTCCATTTCAACACTCCAGTCATAGGAGTCATCCCAACATGTCTCTGTGATGCCAGTAAGATCGTAGAGCTGCAGGTTTGCACACGTCTAACTCCTCATGTTTATTTCCCGTGCCATGTGTTTTTATATGGAGGCATTTAAGCTGGGCCCCCAGTGAGGCTGACTTACTGGCCAGACTGGCTGGAATTCCTTTCTGCTGCTCTTCAGGTGCTCTCCCACTGACCTGTGATCCTTCTCCAGGCTCTGGGCCTTTATTGCTGGCCCAGCTCTGGGCCTCTATTGCTCTGGGCCTATATTGCTGTCACATTTCAGATGACATATGGCAAGCTTGAAGACTGTGTAAATATTCAGTGATATGGCTGACCAGGAGTGTGTTAATAAGAGCATTATTATGTGTGGGAAATTCCAGCTGCTGGAGAAGAGGTGACCACACAAGCTAGATGATCTGACATGTGACGGTTTCCAGCACAGTGTTTGTGCCCTATGGGATATGTTCTTCAAAGAGCTGGAGCTGAAAGCAGGCTTAGGAGAATGCATGTCCTAAAGAAATGGAGGAATGGAATAAAGTCTTTGTTGTGGCAACAGAATAATGTTTTTCCCTGTCCCTTAACTTTTGTAGTGAACAATGTCCATGGGTTCCTAAATTAATTTATGAGTCTAGCTAGGATGCTGTGGAAGTATAATGGTAGTCAGATGCAGAGAACTATGTTTTGGGGGGGACAGAATTTTCTGTATAGAATTCGGTTGCCCACTATGTATTAATGATTCTCAGATGCATTAAATAAAGATCTATTTACAAAAGATCCTTTATATTTCATCTGTTTGTATGCAACTGAGACAAAAGCATGATTGCATTATTCTGCTGTTAAGCAGCTTTGTTTTGTACTTTTGAGAATAAAATTTTATTGCAACACCGTCTTACTAATGTGATCTAGATGGACATTTTTTGGAAAAGAAAAAATGAAGAGAATTTTATTAACAAGGAAAAGGACAACTTGGAAGGGGGCAAACTAACACTGTAAGTGTCATTTATAAGGCCTATCAAAGAGGAAAAGAAAAAAAATCTGAAAGTTGAATGATGTCTGGAAAAACTTAAAAGGCATTTTTCAAGCATAAAAGCAGCAATGTACAACTTCAGAATGTTCTTTCTTCAGAAAATGAGTTCCCCTTCTTATGATTAACTCCAGAAAACATTCTTTTTTTTTTTTTTTCTGTGTGGACGAGAAACTCATAATGAAGTTTTCCTGTAGTAAGTGAAACTGAACTGAAATCTCATTCCATCACCTGACATCACTGCACATTGCTGATGTCATTTACTTATAACAATCCAAGGAAATATGATTTACCCCTTGTCCTATCGCTGCATGCCCTTGTAGAAAGTCCCTCTCCAGCTTTCTTCTAGGTCCCTTTTAGGTACTGGAAGGCTGCTATAAGGTCTTCCCAGAGCCTTCTCTTCTCCAGGCTGAACAACTCCAACTCTCTCAGCCTGTCTTTGCAGGAGAAGTGCTCCAGACCTCTGATCATCCTCATGGCCCTCCTCTGGTCCTGCTCTACCAGGGTCCTGTCTTTCTTTTGCTGGGGCCCCAGAACTGAATGCAGTACTCTAGGTGGGGTCTCCCAGGATTGGAGTAGAGGGCGAGAATCACTTCCCTTGAACCACTGGTCACACTTTTTTTTCATAGAATTATAGAATCATTTAGGCTGGAAAAGACCTCCAAGATCATTCAGTCCAACCTTTAACCTAGCACTGCCAAGTCCACCACTAACCCATGTTGCTAAGCTCTGAATCCAAACACTTTTTTAAGACCTCCAAGGATGATGACTTAACCACTTCCCTGGGCAGCCTATTCCAATACTTCACAACCCTTTCAATGAAGAATTTTTTCCGAATATCCAACCTTAACCCCTCCCTTGGCATAACTAGAGGCCATTTCCTCTTGTCTTCTCAGATGGTGCTTGGGAGAAGAGACCAATCCTCATCTCGCTATAGCCTCCTTTAAGGTAATTCTATACAGTGATGAGGTCTCCCCTGATCCTCCTCTTCTCCAGGCTAAACAACCCCATCTCCCTCAGCTGTACCCAGAAAACAACTGGTCTTGCTGTTAAAGACTGAGGCAAAGAAGGCATTAAGTACCTCAGCCTTATCCTCATCTCTCTTCACTATGTTTCCCCCCACATCCAATAAAGTAGGGACAGCCCAGGATATGATTGGTTTTCTGGGCTCCATTGCCAGCTCATCTGTAGATTTTCATCCACCAGCACCCCTAAGTCCTTTTCCTCAGGGCTGCTCTCAATCTCAATCTAAATATTTGCCCAGCCTGTGTTTGTGCTTGGGATTGCCCTGACCCAGGTCCAGGACCTTGCACTTGGCCTTGTTGAACTGCATGTTGTTTGCATGGGCCCACCTCTCAAGCCTGCCAAGGTCCGTCTGGATGGATCCCTTCCCTCCCATGTGTTGACCGTACCACACAGCTTGGTGTCATCAGCAGACTTGCTGAGGGTGCACTCAGTCCCACTGTCCATGTCGCTGAAAAAGATGTTAAACAGCGCCGGTCACAATACCTACCCCTGCGGAAGGCCACTCATCACTGGTTTCCACTTGGGCATCAAGCCATTGACCACAACTCTTTGAGTACGACCATCCAGCCAATTCCTTATGCGCCAAGTGCTTCATCCGTCAAATTCATGTCTCTCTAATTCAGATACAAGGACGTCGTGTAGAACACTGTCAAATGTTTTATGTGAGTCTGGGTAGATGACATCAGTTGCTCTTCCCTTATCCACCAATGCTATAATCCCATCATAGAAGGCCACAAAATCTGTCAGGCACAATTTGCCCTTAGTGAAGCCATGTTGGCTATCACCAATCACCTCTTTGTTGTCTATGTGCTTTAGCAGAGTTTCCAGGAGGAACTGCTCCATGATCTTGCTGGGCACAGAGGTGAGACTGGCTGGCCTGTAGTTCCCCTGGTCTTCCTTTTTCCCCTTTTTAAAAATGGGGGTTATGTTTCCCCTTTTCCAGTTACTGGGAACTTCATCAGACTGCTAGAACTTCTCAGATATGATGGGTAGTGGCTTAGCAACTTCATCTGCCAGTTCCCTCAAGACCAACAGATGCTTCTCATCAGGTCTGTGTCAGTGTCTGTTTCTTTCTTGACTGTGAAGACAGCTACTTCAAAGTTAGACATGCAATTTTTAGATGGTTAGAGCTGGCTGAGACGAATCATTCCCGCTCTCTGAGTGTTAATATCAGTGTTTCTCTTACTATGGACTATCATTATATAATCCTCAGAAAAACAAACCCTTGTTTTCAGTATACTTCATATGCTGTGGGAAACATAAAGAGTAAGATGAACCAGTGGCATAAAGAAAGACTACAGAATCAGATTAGAAATCAAGGATAACTTGAATTCATATGTTGAGACAGAGTTTTGGCAAGGATGTGAGTAGATGAGAGTGTGGAGCAAAGACTCCTCCAGCTTCATAATCTCTCCTTGCCTATCCATGCAATAGTCCTATTGCAACTGTGATTGAAACACAGATATGTGGACTTTGTGGGGTATTAGGAAAAGTATATGTAATACATTACTCATATCAATTGCACTTCATTACAGAAAAAAAAAAAAAGAAAAGAAAAAAAAAGGTCAAATCTAATTTGTAACTTTGCGCATTTCTGTGGCCTTAGAGAAACAAACTTTTTATAAGAGAAATGGATATATCTATGTATTTATACACATATATATGATTTATGTTCAAATTATTGAATTCACATTGTTAATTTTTCTTATACAACTACAATTGCTTGTTTTTCCTGTTCTGAAAAACAGCAATATTGAAGAAATCTTCAAGTGTTACTCAAGAACTGAAAGCTAGCTAAAACCTACAGATGGACTGCACAGAGGTATCCATTGTGCTACAGGAGCTTGTCTTTGAAACAGATGTAATGTTATTAGCTACAAATCCTAGATTCCTTAACATCTTAGCATTTAAAGAACGGATTATCACCATCCTTCTCAGCAACAGAAGTAAAGTTTTCCTTGTGCAAATAGAGTAGAAACCTGAGTTTCAAATGATGGTTATTTAAATTTGGATAAGAGCAAAGTTGTAAAAAATGATTAAAACACCAAGGGAATTATACTGATGTATATCAATTCTACAAATAAGTGTTATTTGAATAAAACAGTAAAGCCTATAGTAATTTAATTGCCTGTATGAGGGTAATGAAAACTCAAACTCAAGTGGAAAGCACAAGCAATTTGAGTGTTAAAACTTGATGTGATATTTGAAAGTACCTTGAAATAAATGTCTTTCTTGTCTGTCCACAGAATGAATGATATTATATTTCATATGCAACTTCAATACTTAATTTGAGACATATCCATCCTGTCTTGAACCACTAACACTACTAATATGTATGTAAGTCATACACTTGTACTTCAACAACAATTTCAGCCTTTTCTTTCTGTTGATCTGATTTTTGAAGTATTTCAGAAGTAGAACAAACACACACAGCATCAGTAATTTGACAGAATCAGTGCTGAGGTTTGTAAGGTTTTGTTTGTTTGTTACTGTCAAAGTCTTCTGGATGATGTCATAGTAAAAACACTTAGAAGCTGAGAATTTTAGACTCTGGCTCTATTTGAGAGTGTAGTAGGAATTGTATTTTATTGTAAAAGCATACTCAGTAGTGTTCTGAAAACCTGCTTCTAAGCACTGAATAATCTGCCCTTAATAAAAAAGGGAATTCATACTTCATTTCCAAAAATACAGCAGCAAGAATTAATCAAAAATGTATCCATGTAACAAACTAATTGCCATCTGAATAATTAGAAAGCTCTGAAAGAATAAATCCAGAATATTGTGAATATACATTGTAATGGATTTGTGTTATCCTAGCCATTTGTTCTGTACAACAGCAGAATTATTCTTTCTTACTGTCAATAAATAAATAAAATAAAATAAAATAAAATAAAATAAAATAAAATAAAATAAAAATAATTGGTCTTTATTGTTTTAAGAAGACAAGTCAATTTGACAGCAGCTACAATATCTTCTTCCCATAACATTTTTCTCCTATTGCTAGTGTTAATTAAGAATTTTCAACATATTATATTATTTTCTATTCTTTAAAATATAAAGATTCATGGAGCACACCAACTCATTCTGTAATATTACCACAGTTGTATAACCTCTATTAATCTGCCTCATTTAATTAATAGGAAAGAGATCAGTTCTACCTCAGGTCTCAAATGTATGTGAGAACTGAAAACACTAGGAACATTCACAACTGGCATGTGCTGTAATCCATCTGCCACAAGCTTATCCTATCAGAGATAGATAAGAGGGATGTGACACATTATATTATCTTCCAGCAGTTAACCAGCCATTGTGATACTGGAAAAATAATATGGATTGGATTACTTGTTCCAAATACATTCACCACTGTAAAAATGTAACATCAACAATAAATCCGTTTTGTACAATTTTACTTTCAGGGCTAAAATCGAACTGGGAAAAAAAAATTAAAATGTTATTTTGATTTTTTGATTTTTTTTAAGATGACAAAATGAGCAGTAGTCTTCCTGACTTTTCATAATTTTTAATTGCTTAACGTGCTTCTGTACTTCAAACAATACAGTGAGTTGGAAACTCATGTTTCTTCTGCATCACCCAAATTAATATTCATTATGAGCACAATGTCATACGAAAATGGATTTTTATGATTAAAGTCATACATTATAGAAAAGTTTTTCCAAAAATGTGTTTACTCTGGGCCTAACATTATTCCAGTGAAGTTTTCTGAAGCTTTTCAATGTAACTTTCAGGCTAAAAGCTTGCAAAAAAATCTACAGTATTAAATATTCCCAATTACGTAGGAGATATTCCTCTTCAAATGTATGTATAGTACATAAACACACACAGCAGTGTAGGAGTTTGTCTGTGGCTGTGTACATATGCATGTATGTATGTATGTATAGGAATGTTGTCTTAAAAGTATTTTTTGCTATGGTGGTAATTAGCAGTTAGAAGAAAAAGGATTTTTTTTTTTTTTTGTCATTTGAATTTACCTTTGACATCATATTCAGTTCAAAAATATTTATTGCTAAATCATTAATTTAACTTACAGAATTGAAAATGGGCCCTATGCAATTATAATTAATTGGAAAGTGACACAGAATTTACTGGTATAGACAATTATTTTTCAGTATTGGAGGAAATTTCTTCAAAACATTGAATTTACTGTTACAGATACAGCATCTATATTCTGAAGTCAGATTTTTTTATATTGTCTTTCTGACATACTCCTCAACTTCTTGCTAGTACTGTAGTCTTGTGTATGCATCTTTTAATTTCACTTGTGAGATGAAGAGAATAAGCATCTCTAGTGTGATTTAGTCATGACAAGAGTTTATCCCTTTATCTCATTAGCTTTCCTTTCCTATCTTCACTTAAAATGTGAAGACTGGTTTCATCTTCAGAAGTAAAAAGTGCTGATGCAGGGTTAATTCTGATCTACTATTATAGCTCTCAAGTATTAAAAAGACAATATTTTATCTTTTAGACAATTCAGTATAAGGCATTTTGTGAAGCACATGGTCATTTGCAAACACTGCTGGTTATTAACCAGTTTTTTAGGTGTAAAGACATATGTATCCATCAAGAAAAAGAACCAAACAGATAGTTTTTGAAACATTTTATGACAAGCGTGACAATGCCTTCGGCATTACTATGCAAGACAAAGAAATAAAAGCACAGGTTAATTATAACCAAACAATGCTTTCAAAAGACCAAAAGTAAAGATTCGAAATTAGAATGTCAACACAATTCAAGTGCCCCAAGTTAATATCAGTATAACTGAAGGTACTCGTCTAGGCTGTGGCTTTTAATGAAGTGTGGATTAAATTATGCTTCCATAATACTAATATTCACTTTTTCTTCCAAAACCTTCAATTAAAGTAATTCTAGTCACCGTCATTTTAGGAAAGTGAAAGAATATGCTTTGGCTGAGCTAATTTTAAAAGAGAGTTAGATACAAGAATATACAGCTTTCCTATCTCCAAATGTAACAGATGACTAAATTAAAATTCTAGTGTTTTGGGCAGTATGAAGTGATTTTTCAAGCTAATTTTAGTGAATATGAGGCCAGATTTTGCTGAAGAAATTTCCTTTAACTATCCCTATGGAGAGGCAATGGGAAAAGTCAAGCCTCTCCAGAGTGACACTGAGCTCTTAGGCTGAATTTCTTTATGCAGGTGCCTATTATATTTCCTTGAATGTACTGAGAGCTCAGAGTGATTATCATTATCATCTGTTTAATTCATGCAGTTTAAATGAAATCTTTTGGAGCACTCTTTATGCACTACAAAATTGAAAGTCTGAGGTGGAAACTATATACTACAGCATTAGCAGCTTCTGTTAACATTAATATTGCTTAATATTGCTGTGGTCCTAGCATTTTGGACCATGCCAGCAATATGAAATGTCATGTGATTTCTCCCATCTTACTGTGCAATCATAAAAAGAGTATGATTTTCTTGGAATTTTTATCTAGTTGTACTAGACAATGTGTTTTTCTAATTTTAAAAATAACAAAGAACTAAATCTAATTAGAACTGCTTCTCTGGAACACCAATATTGCTTCCAGCTTCCAGGTGAGTCTTAATTAAGATTCTACTTCTGGCTTGTGAATTCAAAAAACACTTTTTTATTTATCTCTAACTCTTCATTCACTAACTAGCCATTTAATGGTGAAATTCTTCTAGCTTAACATTATCCATTTAAAAGTTACAGTCATCTAGGTTATGATCTTGATGCAGCTGCACAGTGCCAGGCTACATATCCAGCCAAGTATCATATCCCTAACCTGAAAGTATTGTATCAGAAAAAGATTATAAGAACATATGAAATAATACTTCCCCCAGAACACCTTCCTCAGCTGCCAAAATGTAATTGTTGGGGGATTTTTGGAGTTAGATATTTTTGTATTTCCCTTTTTATTTAATAAAGTTTTGACGGATTTTTCCTCCATTGTCTAACACGACAATGAGTTCTATAGCTTAACCATGTATTTTGTGGTTCTGAAAGGTGGTGCTTAATAATTTCATTTAATGTCTTCATATTGGGTCTGGCTAGGGTAGAGTTAACTTTCCCCACAGCAGCCCATACAGTGCTGCTATACCTTTTCTTCGTAAAATGATGAAAAACTGTTCAGTGTCTCCTTGCTATCTTTTGTCTGCCAAGCTGCACAGGCCCAATTTATATATTTTCTCCTAACATTAAAATGGATATCTTACAGACCTCTCTTAAAATAGGAACAATCCCATTCTGTGGGTGATCATCTCCTTCTATTAATTGTAGAGAAAGCACAGACAGGTAGCAGAAATAGTCCTAGAGGAATCTGACTGGAAATGCAAATATTGAAAAGTTGCTTATTAAGTTTTATCGGGAGCACTTTGACAAATAAATCTGATTTTTTATGCCACAGTTCAATTGCATTTTAAAAGATTCCCCCTTGATTTCTAATGTTCAAATATAATAATATATGTTATTTTAAATTCTGTTTATTATTTTTAGAAAATAAGGAACTCTTCATGCATTTTCCATTTGTTTTACAAGCTTCAGGAGTTTGGCAGTATGTGAAAGAGGAAGCTAACTGTCAGTACTTCAGATTCAAGAACCTAATGTACCACTGAATTGAAAAAAGGCAATATTGATAAAGACAGAAGCAAACAAGGAACTACAGTGAAGACAAAAGTGCAAGCTGTTGTCTATTATTTCTACTTAATATATATTGAAAAAAAAAGTCTAATTTTCTTTCAGAACTACATGAAAATTGTGATGAAACTTAAATGGACTAAAGTTGCTTGTCTATTTTAAAGATTAGGTATCTGTCTTAACTAAGGTTACTATCAAATGAAAGGCTTTCCAGAGTTTCTAAAACTTCTAAATGAGCCTGGTCAGAAAGTTGAGGGAAACTTGAGGGAATTTACATCAATGTCATCTCCAAGTAAAATGGATAAGTTGTGGTACCTCTAAGCAGCACCTATCCTTTTACGTCATTTTGACTGCGAGTTTTTGAACTGGTAAACATCTGAACAGTAAAAAGAACACTTCTGAAAATTCATGAAGTGAAAAGAAAAAAAGAAAAAAAAAGGAATGATGTCCACTAGCATATATTAAGTGGTACTGTTGGGTACTCTTTAACACCTTATAAAAATGCTAAAAGTGCTGCCTTATAAACAGTGAGTAAGCTGACCCATGTTGCTGTCACATATATCTGCTGTATTGCCTATGTCATACAGACATAAAACTGTTGTATGAATTTCTTTCTAAATTGTTGTGTTCATAATATTGGGCATATCTACAAACACTTTCAGATGTGTTGTTCTTTAAGGTACTGCAAGAAATTAGAATTTCTTTCACTCAGGCTATTTTATGCCGTCTCTATTAATATTATCAGATAAATCAGTAGAAGCCCTATAGAGTTTTCCTGCCTTTCAAATGCTTCAGGATTTCCATCTGTCCAATGGACTTCTCTATTTACATTCTTGGATAAATAAAGGAGTCCAGTCTATTTTCTTTAACAAAGGCTAGGAATAATTTGCTGTATAATTGTTGGGCACAACTGAAGTGTAACTAAAGCTTCTCTTCGAAGATCTCTCACCACATGTTCTCTACCTACCATTGCCTGTATTATTTACTACTTTGTAGGTTTAATTGAGGCATTTTTTTACACCCAGATGGCTTGTTAGCCTGGTATTAAGTACCTTTTAGGAAACTAAACTTGCGTTTTCAGTGCTAAGTTTATGTTTTAAATGATTCTCTGCTTGCCAGACATTATGGAATATACATACTTCATGTTGATATTTCAAAATATCTCATCACACATGGCCATTTCTAAAGTAAGGGCAGTATTTCATGCATGTGAGTGGTAACATAAATTTGGCATCTTCTGAGAAAAAAAAAACACACACAGAAATCTACAATTGTATGTGTTTTCGAATAAAATTTCCTTTCCTATAAGTTTCAAGAACAAGAAATATGTAATTAGAAATAGTTTGCTTGTTATACCTTTGCTTAATTTCCTTACGTTTCCAGCAATATCATAACATAGGACAATGGTACCAGAGTTCACCATTTTTCTGCAAGGCTTTTCTCACTAAATAATTATTGTTTGAATCCTATTGCACATTCAGAATAAGTAATATGATTCACAGAGCAGATCTGTTAACAATCTATGAAACAATCATATTTTGGTATACATTCAAAAAATAAATAAATAAAGTTCAAAGTTTCTCAATATTCTCACTTGAAGATACTTTTCCCCCATGTTTTCACTTCAGCCACGGAATTCATGAACTATAAGAGGAACCTGGTTCATAGTATAAAAAAAGTGTTCTTCTGACAATAAAGTATATATTTCATTTTTAGTCTATTTGGTCCATTTAGAAGAGGGACAGGAAATTTTCGTATATTCTTTGCTTTCTCAAGAAGCAAAAACATTTCTTAAGAAGGCATTTCATATTTAGGAAAGTCATTGAAAACATTGTTGTACAGACCACAGGGAAAAAAAGAAGTCATTTTTATTGTATTGGGTCTGACTGGGATGGAGTTAATTTTCTACATGGTAGTCTGTATGGTATTGTGTTTTAGGTTTGTAACCAAAACTTTGTAACCAACTAATACACTGCTATTCAGTGTATACTGTATATACGTTCAGCTATTTCTGAACAGGGCTTACAGTGTATTAAAACCCCACTCTGCCCAACAAGTAGGCTGGAGGTGGGCAAGAGGCTGAGTGGGGACACAACCTGGACAGATGATCGGAACAGACCAAAGGGATATCCCACACTGCTATAATGCCATACTCAAAAACAAAATTTGGGGGAGTGAGCGAACAACTGGATGGCGGCTGGGGTGAACCGACCACGGTTATCATTTAGGCAAAGTAAAAATTTCAGCAATACTCACTTTGTATTGGCTTTACATAGTAAAGTTTTGGTAGCAGGGGGGCAGCAGGGGTGGCTTATGTGAGAAGATTCCAGAAGCTGCCCCATGTTAGATAAGAACTCCAGCCAGCTCCAGTTCCAGTCAGCTCCACTGCTGGCCAAATCCGAGCCAGTAAGTGATGTTGTTTGCACCTCTGTGAGAGCAGATTTAAGAAAGGGAAAAAAATGCTTTGCAACAGCAGTTGGGAGAGAGAGGAGTGAGGAACAGCCCTGCAGACACCAAGGTCAGTGAAGAAGGAGGGGGAGGAGGTGCTCCAGACGCCAGAGCAGAAGTTCCCCTGCAGCCAGTAGTGAGGACCATGGTGGAGCAGGCTGCCCCCCTGCAGCCCATCAAGAAGCCCACGGTGGAGCAGGTGGATGTGGCCTGAAGGAGGCAACAGCCCATGGAGAGCCTCCGCAGGAGCAGGCTCCGGACCGGAGCTGTAGCCCGTGGAGAGGAGCCCAAGCAGGAGCAGGTGATCCGGTGGGAGCTGCCACCCGTGGGGGACCCATGCTGGAGCAGTTTGCTCCTGAAGGATGGACTCTGTGGTACGGACCCATATTGGAGCAGTTCTTGAAGAGCTGCAGCCTGTGGGAAGGCCACGCAGGATCCATTCAGGAAGGACGGCATCCTGTGGGAAGGACCCCACCCTGGAGCAGGGGCAGAGAGTGACCACGAAGGAGCGGCAGAGACGAAGCGATATGGACTGACCACAGCCCCTATTCCCCGTTCCCCTGTGCCGCTTGGGGGGAGGAGGTAGAAGAAGGTGGATGGGGGGAAGGTGTTTTTAGTTTGCTTTTTAGTTTCTCACTGCTCTAGTCTGATAGTGATAGTAATAAATTATATTAATCTCCCTGTGTTGAGTGTGTTTTGCCTGTGACAGGAATTGGTGAGTGATCTCCCTGTCCTTATCTCAACCCTTGAGCCCTTTTCTGTAGTATTTTCTCCTCCTGTTCCTTTGAGGAGGGGGAGTGAGAAAGCGGTTGTGGTGGAATTCCGCTGCTCAGCTGGGTACAACCACCACACACATACACACATATATATGCTCATTTAAGAGAAAGATGGCCTGGTTTTGGCTGGGGTAAAGTTAATTTTCTTCATAGTAGCTGGTATGATGCTGTGTTTTGGATTTAGGATGAGAATATTGTTGATAACTCACCAATGTTTTAGTTTTTGGTGAACAGTGCTAAGTCCACGACTCTTCTGCGTCTCATGCTGTCCTACCAGCAAGCAGGCGGGGCGTGCACAAGCAGTTGGGAGGGGACTGATACAGGACAGCTGACCCCAACTGGCCAAAGGGTAGATTATGTCATGCAGAACAGTTAAAAACTACGAGGAGTCAGCTGGCGGAACTGTCGTTGCTCAGGGACGGGCTGGGCATCTATCAGCTGGTGTTGAGCAATTGTGTTGTGCATCACTTGTTTTGTTTATTCTTGTTGTTGTTGTCTGTTTCCTTTTTTTTTTTCTTTCTTATTAAACTGTTCTTATCTCAAGCCACAAGTTCTTGCACTTTTCTTTTCAATTCTTTCCCCATCCGACTAAGTGGGAAGAGTGGGCTTACGGCTGTGTGGTATATAGCTGCCTGCCTGGTTAAACCACAACACTGTCAGCTGGGGTCAACGCACCACAATTATCATTTAGGAAAAAATAAAAATTTCAGCAATACTCATATATATATACAATTCTAATAGAAAAATTTGAGACTCTTTTATGCCTAGCACTAGGTTCTGTCTACATCCTTGATTTGCACTGCTCACATTTGACTTGCAATTGCCTTAGTCTCTGGAAAGATAATGATTTTATATGTAGTGATGTCTTATGCATTATTTTGTAGAATTTCCATTTTCTTAGATGTGTCAAATTGAAATATGTTCCCTCTCCTGAATTACCTTTTATATAACTGTACTACCAAGGGGCCATTGTCACAGTTTAGGTCTCCCTTGAGCAGTACCAACATGGAACAAAAAGATGAACTTATCCCAGGCATTTCACAAGCTAAATATAAAAGAAGACACTACAGATTGATACAAGTAGTCTGATTAGTAATACAAAGAAGAAGTAAGACAGTATTGGTCAAGGTGTTAGGTATTTGTTCTGGTGAACAAGTTCATTTTTTAACACCTAACAATATAAATGTTAAGAACAAAATCACAAAATAATGATAGTGATTTTATGAATTTATAGGAAAAAGAGAACAAAAGGCATAAAACTGGTAAAAGAGATTCATTATTTTAGTTATTTAGTACAGTTCATAGGGGTCCTGTTCTATTATATGTAAGTGCAGAAAAGGTTAAAAATGAACAAGTGACTGACTCACTGATTTGGAACTTTTCAAAACAAGTCACTCTGTAGGTAGGGACTAATTGCATAAAAAGGACAATGACCACACAAACATAACAATAAACTTTTAAAGCTAAAGTTCCTTTTGAATTAAAGCAGTCCAAAAGAAAAGTGATAAAATATTATTTCAGATGAAAAAAAAAACATATACATGTATAAATATTACTTTTATTAAAATAATGCATAAAAATATCAGAAAGTTCAGGTATTGTACAAACAAAAATGCATTTGTAAACGTTATAGAGCTGGTTCTAGACACTTTGTCATACCATTCACAATTGCCAGAAACCAGACAATTAAAAAAAAATATAAAGTCAGTATTATGATAGAAAGGAAGCTAAGGACCTTTATTATGTAACTCTTCCACCAGGATATGTCACATCATGTATGCTGCAATCTCACTCCAAATGTGTTCTGAAGGGACAAAAAATAAGAGACAACAAATATCAGTCTTATCTATGTTTTTGACCCTTGCATGAACGTTTTTCACACAGTGTGACTTAGAAAGAGATCAATAAAAAGCTCAAGTGCCACTAGCAATCACATCTTTGCTGTTAAAGCTGGCAAGACCTTATATTTCTACACTGCCAAACTGCAGGATTATGAAGAGAAGTTTTTATAGCTTTTGATTGGAATCAGAATCACGCAAGTGGATTCAGAAGACTTGTCTAACATTAAAAAAAAAAGTCAGTAGTGTGAAAATTCCAAAAAGAGAATGAAATCTGAGTAGTTACCTAATTTACCTATTAATAAATAAATATATTCCATTTGTGCATTATTTGCTGTTACACCAAAATTATACTGTTGTTGTTAACTTTTTTGCCCTAGAAGGTGAAAGTTAAGCATACTTTTTCTTTATATCTATATATGCCCACAATCACATGTATTGAGATGCTCAATTGGTTTGTTGCATCTAGGGCTTGTAAAAGAATTGTTAGAACGGTATTTTGTACATTTTTAGCCTACTCCAAATGACACTTTTGAACAATACCTAAAGTGGTTTTGTTATTAACATGGGCCACTATATGTTCCCATTTACTTGAAAAGCCAGAGAGATGACAGTTTGGTGCATTATCTATTACACAGCCCTCCATCATCATCCTGCAAGTTTCACCCCTGCACAAACCTCTCTGTGCTCTCGCTCCATACTGTGGGTCATGTCAAATGCACTGTCTGCCACAAAAACTCATCTCCCTGAGACTACAGAGTAGTTCTCACATTCATTCTTGATGGTGTTTTTTTTTTATTTATTTATTTTTATGACAGAGTATGTCTGTTTCATATCCCAGATATCTAGGACATAGAGCCAGAGAAACAGAATAATTCATGTTTAATTAATTAATTAGTATTCAATAATTCAGTACAACTTAAGGAGGTCAGTCTCCAGCTCTGAGGTCTGTCCTGGATGCTCAGGGCTTTCTCCTGAGTATCAGGGTGGACTGTCCTTGCATTTGGAGGACGTTTCAGCAAATTGTTTTTGCAGCAAATGCCAGATATATAACAATCCATTGAAAGAACTGGGATGTGTGATCTGGAGACTTACTGAATTCTTTAAAGATCTTTTCCTCATCTTGATTGGGTGGTCTGTAACAAACTCCCACCATGCTATCACCCTTACAGGCCTATCCTTTGATCCTGATTAAAAAGCTTCCAATCTGCCTGTCATCCACCCCGTCCAAGAGCTCTGTACATTTGACCTGCTTCTTCAGATCCTGACCCTCAACTTCCCTGCCTGTTTTTTCCTGAAGAGCCTGTTTTCGTCCACTGCAGCACACCATGTTAGCTATCTCTTAGCTATTCTTAGCTATTCCAACAACATAGTAGTATGTGACCACAAGGAGCTCTTAGTTACTCCTGTTTGTTTCTCAGGTAGCGTGCATTTGTACATGTGTATTTGAGATTGGGGTCCTTTTGCCCTGATTTTCTGTTTCTGAGGTCTCTTTTTCCTGTCTCTCTGCACTGTTTGCTTTCCACTCTTGCTCACCATTTCCTCACTGAAGTCTGAGTTTTTATCTCCTTCCTTCATTCACAGTTTAAATATCACCTCACTGGCTTCACCAGCCTGTTGGCAGAGATGCTTTTGCCATATTTGGTCAGGTGCAGTCTTCAAAGAGTCCCAGTTGGATTCCAAGGCCATTCACCCTTTTATCTAGAGCCAAATAACCACTCTTGATATGCCTGAGGTCACTGCAGAAGTATCATTGGTGTCCACACAAATGAACTGTAAGGAGGCTTAGTCCAAGGAGCAGTGTCATCAGTGTCTCCATAGCACACCTGATCCAAGACCCTGGCAAGAAGAAAGTCAGGTTGGCATATGGGGACCTCCACTCCCCATGTTTGGGAGTCTCCCATAACTACTACCAACCACTTTCTCTTGATGCAGATGCATAATTCAGGTTTGTCCCATGGTGGTGCCTACCCAGGAGAAGCTTTGCCACCTGTGGCTGATACCAGGGCACTAGGCTTCTTCTACAGCTGCAGGTGTGGATGCAGAGGGACCTGCAGTCCTGCTGTCATAAGTCACACGCTCCCAGCCTTCATCATCACAGGAATTTTCATTTGCATTTGGAATCAGCACAGTCTCTGGCTGTTCCTCCTTCTGTGCAGCTAGGGGGTTGGGTTGTTGTATCTGCAGAGTCTCTGTAAGGATCCTATCAATCTCTTTTTCATTTTCTCTGTTGATGCAGTCTGCTCACCTACTCCTGTAGGTCCTTAACTAGGTGACACAACTCAGCCAGAGCACTGCTGCAGGCATGGGCACCATCTTCACTTGCTTCAGACTCAGTGTGAAGTTCCTGGTCTCCCTGCAGCCCAAACTTTCTCTGAGAAGAAGTCTCTGATGTGCCAGGCTAGCTGCTCTTGTTGAGGTCAGGTATCATGACCTGTGGCACATCATCACATGTGGAGCAGTCCCATGCTCTCCTCAGTAGAGTTTCTGGCTCCGTTCCACATGCTATTCTGCACAAACTGCTGTGCAAACGATTGCATCTGTGAGTTGCTCTGTTTGCTGTGTTCATATTTGATGGTCACCCTCACTTTAGCCTGCAGGGAAATTATCCAAGAGTGTGCTGGGGGTGCAGATTTTGCTTTGGCTAGGTTTATCCCATTACCAACAACAAAACCACATGGCAGAAGAAACAAAAACTCAAAAATTGCTGCAGAGAAAGAGCTTAAAAAAATAAAAAGACAAATGGCATGCGTTTTGTCTGGACATCAAGGTCAACGTGCTGGCTCAGCTTAGCATATCTGCTTTTATGTCTAATTATACTGGCTCTTCAGTCTTATGTTCCTCATTGCTCGTCACCTTGGAATCATAGAATGATAGAATCACTGCAGGTGGAAATGACCTCTGGAAGTTGTCTGATCCAACCCCCTCTGCTCAGAGCAGAGGCAGGTAGTGCAGGTTCTCAAGGCCCTGTCCAGTTTGGTTTCAAAGGACAGAGACTCCACAACCTCTCTGGGCAATCTATTCCACTTGTTGACTACCATCACAAAGAAAAATGTTCTTACTTTTAAATGGAATTTAATCTATTTCAATTTGTGTCCATTGTCCCTTGTTTTGTCACCAGATGCCACTGAGAACAGTCTGCCTACAATTTCTTTACTTCTCATCAGATATTTATGCACACTGATAAGCTCCCCCTCAGCTCTCTCTTCTTCAGGCTGAACAGTTGCTGCTTTCTCAAACTCTCCTCATTTAGAAGTTGTTCCAAGCCCTTAATCATAGTGTACCTGCTTCAGTATGTCCATTAATCTGTGGTAGTGGGGAGTCCAGACCTGGACCCAGCACTCCAGATGTGGCCTCACACGGGGAAAGGATCACCTTGCTCCCACCTAGGAAAGGAAGCATCACCTCCCTTGACATGCTGAAGATGTTTTTCCTAGTGCAGCCTAGGAGGATCTTGGCCTTCTTTGCCAAAAGGACATTTCTCTGTGCTTTCACAGCAGTCAGGTCTGACAAAGAAGTCATTCCTGAGAAGATCTCTGATGGATATTAACCTTGCTTTCAGTGTTTGCTGGCAAGGAATATGCTAGTATGGGCTTATGGGAAGGAGCTGGAGAAGGATGAGAGCACCTGTAATTTAGTGTCTTGTGTCCCTCCATGCCATAAGCAGGGTTAAGAAGCACTCAGCAGAAATTCCTTACCTAAGAATACGTGATTAAAGGACCCCTTTAAATCCTCTAGGTGTGCAGTACATGCCACGTGAGACAGAGGAGTGTATTTCATAACATGCTGCTGAGTCATACGGTGGATGGGTAGGAATGCCCGTAGGACAAGGTCTATGTCAGGGCCTGTGCCACATAGCTTGCATTGAGGATCTGATCATCACATTTTAGGGTAGGGTAGATTGCTAGTGTAGGCACAAGTGGTGCTGTGCCAGCTGGTCTCAGTGCCAGGCATTTAGTTTAATATTATGGACATGGCTATAGAAACAAAATTCAAGAGATCATTCTAAGTGTTTTCTCTTCATTGTCTGCAGATTAGTTGTATCTTTTCTCAAAGAGTGAACAGTTCCCGACATAATTATCAAGCTCCAGTCTGCAGAATCTGACTTTTCTAAAAATATGGCATGAACACAATGTACTTGAGATGCTGAGATGAGATTAAGATTGGAAGAGCAGAAATATTTATTTTCGATTAGGTTGTTATGAAGTTGGATTAGGTGATCTATTCTATCCTACTGTATCATACAGAGGATATTGGTTTTAGTGAAGTAAATTGTTTTAAATGGAAGTAATTCACAATGGATTTAGAGAAATACTACTTTAGAGAGAGTAGTCCATAGGCGGAATAGCTAAGAACCAAAAAGAATACGTGTTTTTTAGCAGTCAGTGAATACATCAACTTATACTGAAGGTAATTGAAGAGTACTGGTAAGCTAGCAGAACTTGGCTTTGAGTATAGTCAGACATGCTAGCTAAGTGCCAGAAGGGGATTCCTGACTAAGCATACTAATTTCTTCGTAGATTTGTAATGATTTGTTTCACATAGATTTTGGCGGGGGGGGTGG
>VXAL01003796.1:0-17483 GCA_013399475.1 Chauna torquata | reverse complement strand
AGGACCAGGACAGCTGACCCAAACTGACCAAAGGGATATTCCATACCACATGACATCATGCTGAACAATAAAACTGGGGGGGCTGGCTGGGGCAAAGGGGGGGCCGCTGCTCGGGAACAGGCTGGGCATTGGTCAGAGGGTGGTGAGCAATTGCATTGTGCATTGCATTGTGTACACTTGCTTTGCATATTCTTTTACTAGTGTCATTATTATTATTATTATTATCATTATTTTCCCTTTCTTTTCTGTACTATTAAACTGTCTTTATCCCAACCCACGAGCTTTTTTTCCCTTTTTCGTGATTGTCTCCCCCATCCCACTGGGGGGGTGGGGGGACAGTGAGCGAATGGCTGTGTGGTGCGTAGCTGCCTGCCGGGTTAAACCACAACACTTTCAGTCAAATTACATGGCAAATTTCAGACAGATTACTTGGCAGATCATCCCATTACATACATCTAATTCTACATTGCTGCGTACCACACTATGCTTTCAGCTTTTGAAAATACAAAATAGACCTGAAATCAAAACCGTGCAATACTCTAACAAGATGTAAATTATCTGTTGTGATTCAAAAGAAATATCTTTTGCAAATATAATCTCTGCTGTGGATCCCACATATATAGAAGGAGCATACAGCTGGCTGTGTTAGCCCTTTGTTTATACGTTGAATGCGTACTTTTCTACGACAGATTTCACAAAGCCAGTTCCTAGGTACATATACACAGGAGCATTCAGCCTAAGAAAAAGGTCTGGGTTGTTTATATCACCTGTATCCAAATATGTAATAACTATATTAATCAAATATAGTCTATATTTAAGTCTTGAGGAAGAAATCTGTGGAAGAGCATTTATTTTAATCTAGTCTGAAACTATGATTAAATCAGTAGTATATACATTAATTTAAACTGCTGGCTATGTGCTTGCTAAAGGCAATTCTTATCCAACATCACTCGTCTGCTGTGTTAAAATACTTCATTATGAAGGGCTCTAGGTGGTCAATAATTGAATCAACCTCCTTTTTTTTTTTTTTTTTTGACCAGAAGAAACTAAAGCACCTTTGTTATGGAGCCCCTTTCATTTTGGCTTGTCCATCTACCAGTATGTCTTCAAAGTGCCTTTTAGCACTGTTGGAGATGTAGTCTGTGTTAACAGGATTTCTGTTTTTTTGAAATGCGGAAGAACCGCTCTGACAAAATAGATCAGAAAGTTTTTCTTTTCTTTTTCTTTCTTTTTTTTTTTTTTTAAAGCAAGTTTCAGCAGCTGGGATGAAGACTGTGGAGATGGAAAATCCTTTGATTTAGCTGGTTGCCTGATTTTGGGCATTTCTTATGAAGCTGCTATTATACATTGACAGTAGCATTTACAGATCTACAAATCAAAATTATTTAATAGTTTTTTAATATTTGATAGTTGTTTGCAAGGATATAAAAAATCCTGGCATCTTTGATGAAATTTTAACTGTTTGCTGAGCTCAATATTTCACATTCATAGTTCAGAGGAAAAAAAATCCCCCTCAAACAGGCAAAGTTTGGCACATTTGTTAAAATTCAGATTAAAAATGCAACTAAAGTATGGATCTGAACATCTAAACGTTTACATTAGTATACTATATAATAATTTTTTAGTGTTATTTTTCCATGATTATGAATATGTTAATATGAAAAAATGAATATTCAGAAATTTTAAACACTAGAATCAAGGCTTGCCATGAGTCACTAATTCTTTGCTTTGTGCATTTCAAACCATTTTTTTGACTGTTGGATAACATGGACCAGCATTTATGTCTTATGACTTCAGCCATCTAAAATTTAGGTTTCTAGTTTAAACTAAATGTGTAGTTCCTCTCTATAATCACTTCAAAAAGATGTACAACTCCAGAAGATTATTGATACATAAACAGATAGAATTATTTGCCTTTTTTATATACTTACCACTCTTTCAGAAATTAGACTGGATTTGGTGCTCAGCACTTACATGACTAAAACTAAATGTGACAAAACTTTTTTTTTCTTTCCCTGCAGAAGATTTTGATTCCTTTGCAGAATGAGGTAGTGTTCTAAAAATAAATCACAGTTTTATAGTAAAAGAATTATTTGTAAATAGAGTTCCTGCCTTACTTGTTGAAATAGAACTTTGGTTCGAACTTGAGTAGCAAATGTGGTGGGGGACTGCAAGAAGACAAAAAAAAAAAAAAAGCTTGCTATTGCTCTTTTGACAAGTGACCTAGCATTCCTTCTTGATAGTGAGCAAATTCCAGAAACCAAAAAGTGTACAACGTATAAAAGTTATTCCTCCCGTCTTTGTATAAAAACTGCCATTTGCTTAGCCCTCCAGATTCTACTGCCTGTATGCCTGGAGGGCTCATTTCTGCTGCCTACACAGGCACCATATGTTATCTGAGACATGCTTGTGGGCCTGGCATGTATCTGGTGGTGATTACACAACATCTACTCTTTGTGTGGTTCAGAAGCATTACTTCACAGTTGGTGCAATCTTGTCTTAGGAACTGAACACTTCTGCAGCTGGAACACAGCAGGGACACTCTTATGGTACATCTTCCAATTCAGTGTAACCAAGTTCGTGTTTCCTGAGACCACTACAAAATGAAAAAAATTACAGAAGGTATAGCAAAGTGTGAGATTTACTTCAGAAACCCATAGTTTGTCATAACTCAAATGCTCAAATAGATATCAATACATTGTTGTGTGCTGCACTTTCTATAAATGTACTTGAAATCAGAAGCAATTTTTGGAGTCTGCACTTCCAGGAAGGGGCTTCTGATGAATACTTAATTTCTAAAGTACTCAGCCCATTTCCTCAGTTCAAAATTTTCCTAAAGCTCATCTTAAATGACTAATTTGCCTGGTTTGCTTGTGCAAACATAAGGAAAATTGTCATTTTTATATATTTCCCATAAAAGTCCAGAATGCCAATAAATTACTATTAGTGATTTTATCAGTGTGATATGAAAAGATGACTGGCTGTTGCCATGATTTTGAAGTTAAAAAGAACATCTAAATGAAGATTATCCATATCACTCTGCTGCAAGTTACAGAAGGAAAAAAGCAGCAGGCATCACGTACTTATGCACAGGCACAGCTCCAAAAAAAAAAAAAGCAAAAACTGAAGCAGAGTTAGAGCTGACCTCTTTCCTAAACAGGAGACTGCTGTGCTTAGTATGACTATTACCTAATTGAACATATGAGTCATAGAAAGGACCTTGCCTTTACATGTGCTTGCTGTTGTCGTGAGATCACTCATGGCTGGCTGTATGACACTAAAAAGAGGTATCAGCAGGTAGAGTGGCTCATTGGCATCCTCCTGCTCCTTGTTCTTTTTGTCATGGTGCATGGGCTCCATGCGAGCACCACAAAGGAAGCAACACATCCAAGAAGAAAAGATTCTAATTTTCCAAAGCTCATGATTCTATAAACCTTATTATCATGGAGTAGAGCCACACTGAGTTTTCCCATTGATTTCATTAAGATTATATAGATAATAAGATCCCTCCCTCAAGCAAAGGAGGGAAGAACCAGTTGCCTGGACAAGGGATCCAAGCAGAATTTTCTCTTAATAAAATCTGCAGCCCTGCTATTCTTTTGTCTGATTACTTTTTTCTCTTTATTAAAAGGTGAAAAATCTTTGACTTATTCTGGTAAGTATGAATGGCAAGGATAGCAAAAATGATTAAGACATTCTTATGCTGCATGTAACAGCTTTAAACAAATGCTAGACTTGGCAGATTTGTGACTAACATGCTTCCACCTGCATTACCACTAAAAAAGTAAACTAGAGGAAAAATCTGTTGCTGATTTGCAGCTTTTCTCTTATGCGGGAATAATAATGCTATTCCACTCTTCAGCTATAATTACCATCAGGGTTCTTATAATACCTGTAATATTCTCCTTATTTTTATTCTTAGTCTTACTTTAGGGCAAAATGGATAAGGATGTGAAGTGATTTCAGTAAGGTCACTTACTTTACCTCCTGGTCAGGAGTAGATCTGAAGCTGTCATTAGTGTTGCTTTGCAAGTGCCTATGTTACCCTTTTAGTTCAAATGAAATATGGTCCAGTCCATGTGACAAGATTAGAGCTCATCATAAGCAAGCCCTCAAAACCTTCACGGTATTGATGCTGGGTCTTTGGCAATAAACATTCCTCTCTGCGGATTCACTCCTATTGCACTTCAGAACATGCGAGTATAGATGTTGTCTCTATGCACTGAGCCACAGCAGGAAAAAAACACACACACACGCACACACACAAACCCTCCTATGTAAACAAATATACACACAGACACACATACATATGTATATAAAAAAACACACCTCCTCATGACATTGTGCATGCTACATATTCAGTTTGGTTTTGATATATGCTTCTAGTCATTTGAAATACATAATCAAATGTAATCTTACCTGATTAGCCATATGGCCTCTGGTAGAGGTTTAGAAAAACCAGTTCTCTGGCATTTCTGGCAATAGAGGAACAGTCACTTCCACAAAATGTTTTCTAGAATTTTGAGGGCCAGCTCATGAGTTGGATTCCATCTTCTTAAACATGTGCTTTCCAAAGCACTTTCAGAGACCTTGTCATATATAAAAATATTTCCTTAAACATCTTTGTCTAAGAACTGTATTGGTGAATCGAAAAAAATGATAAAACTAAAGCATGATATTCAAGAAATAACATCCTTTTCCTTTTTGATTTTTTTTTTTATGTTGTATCTGTGACTTGCAATGCTTTGAGTCATTTGTATAAAGATATTTCAAACTATGCGTTATTTCTTTCTGAAAAACTGTTATTCAAATTATGCAAAACTGGAATTTGAAAATTCAGGTTATACTAAATTTTAATTGATATGTAAATTGTGCATTGACTTTGACAAAAGGTTGCACATAAATTCATTATGAATACGTAGAAGATCCATTGACTAAAAAGGAATAAGGATAACAGGTTTTAAAAGCACTTCAATATCCAGAGTAAATGTTTTAAAGTCATTTTTAGAAAAAAAAAAATCATTTAAGCTAAGTTTTGTTAACTTCAAAAAAGACATAAGATCCTAAATTAAAGTTTGAAAAAAAAAATCAATGTTTTTGAAAAAAAGTTCATAAAATTAAATTTTAGTGTTGTATTTCATATCTTACAAAATAGTATGCCCTGGAAAAAGAATGTGATAGATATAAAGTTTTAAATATTTATAAGGGAACACTGCAATATATAGTAAAAAAATATGCCAGTTAAAAAACGCATAAGCACAAGTGATGAGACATCTGATCAACTATGAAAAAAATCTGTTACAAAACCAAAGTTTGATAAATGCAATAGTTACTGAAATCCGAACACAAAAGATGTCAATGCCAGCATACATTCAACTCAAAACAGACATCAGCAAAATTTAGGAAAAAAAATGTACTAGTAGTGTTAATATTACTTATAGACAGCCATAAATACATCTTTTGCACTTCCATCTTCACGCAAAAAGATTTGTCAAAAGGCTAATTCACTAAAAGTTACAAATAAATGCTAGGAGAAGAGAGCTGTGTCGTTTCCTCTTTATTTGCCATTTCATCCTTCTGAGAAGGTTATTCTAATCAAGAGACTGAAATAAGACTAAATGCCATCCCTCTTAGTATTTGAGACATATGTGACACATTTTCTATTTAGAAAGAAAACAAGCAGTCGTCCATTTCAATGAGACAGAGATTCCCTGAGGGAGAGGAACAGTTATCTATTAAAATAGTTGACAAAATAAAATATTGGATAGCCAGAGGCAAAGGGAGGCATACACAGTGAATGCAATATGTACTATTTCCCTATGCACACAATCATTTTGGCAGTGGACAGTGACAGTACAGCCCTAACTAGAAAGTTAGAGAGAAAAGCAAGGTTATAAGTCTGGGCAAACTGTGGTCAGCTGAATTTCATGGCTATGAGATACTCCTGGCTGTTCCTTCTAGTGACGTTGAATCAGGCACTGCGACATGAAATTTCTTGTCCAGCAAGGAGAGTGTCACACACAGTCAGAGAAGTATTTTTATTAAGTATAACTAAATGTTTATTTCTAAATAAGTTGTTTAAAAAGGAAACGTAGCCTGATCTGTTTATATGGTTAAAGATTTGCATGCTACTGTAAATGTGTTCCTCTACTCCAGTGCTTTCCACTGTCTATTACCCCGTTTCAGCCCTGCATCCTCAGCTATAGAGTTTATGCCATTATGCTGTAATTTTATGACCAAAGTGTTATATTGCCATCCAAAATACAACCTCTAACCCTTTAACAGGGGGATTTAATTGGATTCCTAAAGTAGTAATCAGAGGAAGGACGTAGTACACTGAAAAACAGTCTATGGGAGCAGATGCCCAGGTTTTTTTGTTGCTGAAGGTCCATTTTGGCCAAAACTCAAGAAAAAAAAATCCTGCCCTTTTAATTTTCCTCTCTGACTGATGGACCATAATTAAAAGATTCAGTCCTGCATTCACAGTGATCAATGAAGTAACTACCAGTAATTTCAGAGGCCAGTGAATTAGGGCCTAAATTCTCTCTTGCTCCCCTGGGACCAAGTGCCATATGGCAAGCTGGCTGCACTTGCTTACAGTCCTACCTTGGAGAAAGGAAAAAAATCTGTGATCAAATGTGGGTACTCTGCACCTGCTCCTTTCTTTTTCAGCATCACTTCAGAGCTGAAGCTGCTTTCACAGTTGCTGAATATAGGAAGTGATAGAGAAAAAGGGAAATAAGAGCTAGCAGTATCTCTGGCATCATGACAATAATATACATTTTATTCAAAGATACAGAAGAAAAAATGTATGTACAGCTAGGATTTCCTGAAAATGTCAGTTCATTTGCTTTTTTTTTCCTTGCTATTGTACGTGAAATTATTTATTTTTGATATCTTTCTGCTGGCTTAATGGAGTAGTTCAGAATTTATGCTGTTTCTAAAGCTGAGTTACTAATTATTTTTTAAACTGCAGTTACACTTTTTAATTCTGCAGTTACTAGTTTTGTCTTGCTTTGAAAAATAACACAATATTTAATGACCTTGACAGTACAGTTCATTTAATAGTTACAGGTTCATTAAAAAATATTTCACTCTTTATTACACCTGATGCCTCAATTTCTTCTTTATATACAAGGAGACAATATTGATTAGTTTTAATTTAATGAAAAAAGCAAAGATGTATAACATTTAGATGAAATCCAGCTCTTCAATGTGTATTATGTGTAGAACAATGCAAATCAGTCCTATAGGATTATTTTCTGAAATATATTACAGCAATATAGACAGCAAATTAAACATTGTATATTGATACTATTGTCTTGTATCAATGTTGAACTTGATTGACAGTATGGATTAAACATGATTAAAATTAAAAAAAAAAAATCTAGACAGCATATTATTTAGGTTCATTAACTACTTCATTCATTCATAACTACTTCTTATACTGGAAGATGGTTATCCCACCCTTTACCCTGATGCTACACATCTCTTCCCTTCTCTCTTGAATGAATGAATTGCATTTGCAGTGGTACAAAGTGCTTTCTGTGAAGATTCAGCAACAGGCTTGCAGTTATGGTAAATCTTCCCAATTATTTCCTCATTAGACCATTTTTCTTAGCTTTAAATAACTTCTTTTTCTTTGGATTGCCATCATACTCTTCATACTTCTTGATCTTTTTGAGAGGTACTGAAATGACATTCAGTAGGTAGAGCTAATTTCCAGACATCAACACATTTCTCTGCAAGATTTTTCATTCATTTAGTCTAAGTTTCAAATGCACTTATAACAAAGAAATAAATTATTTTTTTCTCTCTTCCATCCTTCTGTTTCTATATTTAGACTGCAAAACCTCCAATGTAGAAATCAATGTTAACTGTACATATACACTACACCATAAGAGCAATACACCCTGAATCTTGGTTTGGACTAGCATTGCTGTCAGTACAAGTAGCTTTCAGGAAGAATATGATGATGAAGCATTACTCCATCCTAAAGTATACTGATGACCATGTAGGAATTATCTATTCTGTGGTTTAGGGACTCTCAACTACTCTTTTTTTTTTTTTTTTTTCCCCATTATCATGAATGTTTTACATCTTAAAGTCTTAAAGTGTTTTTGTTTGTTTGTTTGTTTGTTTTATGTGGTTGGTTGGTTGGTTGGTTTAGTTTATTTTTGCACACCTTAATACTAAAGATTTTCTAAGCTGTATATAAGATATATATGAAACAAACATATAGTAAGCTAATCGTAAAACATGTATTTTAGGTAGTTTAGATACTTGTTTTTCCTTCAGAAAACTATTACTTTTCCTAAGTAAAAGCTGAAACCCAAAGCAATTTCAGCTTGCAAGTTAAAAAACAATAAAAACCACACATACACAAAGGAAAGGAAAGCACAGTGCTATAACAAAAGGCTTAATCTTGAAGATATTCACAAACATGAATTTAAGAAAGTGACATATAACTCCAAATGCAAGAAAATTCTGTGAAAATACTTAAGGCTAAACTGTTCTATTTAAGTATATGTTCTGTTATGGAAGATACAGAACCTGCCTGTGACAGCTTCCAGGAAGGACTGTGGTTTGGGCAAGGGCTCCTTTAAGCTTTGAGTTGAGAATAGGAACACGTCATTTATTTTCTACCTCACTCCTGCCTTCATCTTATTTCTTCTTCAGAGATCCCCCCCTCCAAAGTAATGAGAGTACTCTCCTAGCTTATCTTTACTGTCCATATGAGATGTAAAATTCCTTGAACTTTGTCAAAGACATATGAATCAAGCACATGAAAANGAAATTATGTCAGTGGTATGATAGCAAAATGTGTTTATTGGCTAGTCTACCATAGCTTTGAATAACAATGATAAGCCCTTATTCATCCGAAGAATTCTTTATAAGTGAATGTTTTATAACAATCTCAGTTAAAGTAAATATAAATGAAGATAAAATTATTTATTTATGTACTATACCATATCACTCTTCAATGATATTTGTGAGCAACACCATTCATATATCAACATCTTAGAAATCTCAGAAATGCTATCATTCTAAGCCAAAGAAATTTCCCATGGATTTGGACTTCTGTAGCTATTAAACATTTCAAAAATCAAACCCCAAATTGTTTTATTTTCTAGGAATTTGCTTATCTTTTTTTCTGTTGAAAATTTGAGAACATAATTTTTTTATGAAATTATTAGTAGTAGGCTATTCAAAATTCAGGTTAGCACTTGAAGCACCTTATGTGTCTTTTGTCCAATTGACATATCAATGTGACTCTAGCATATCCTTTCTTTCTCCGTCAGAGTATCTGTAGTGAAATTTAGGTCAGCTGTAACAAAAAGTTTCTGCTTTCCTGAGCCATAGGATCTGTTCCTTTTATAGTGAATAATGCCATGCTCCCATGAGTTGCAGAAAGAAAACCTGTCTTTTTTTTTTTTTTCCCCAGTAGGTTTTTGTTCTATGCTTTATTCTGTATGACTGTATTTAATTTACTTTTTTTCCCCCAAACTTTAACAAACCTAAATAGAGTTATGCAAACTTTCAATACAACGCTACATAGTTGTACCTTTCTTCTCTCTTTCTCTGAATGGGCAAACTCCTCAACAATCGCCCTGAAATAAGAGTCACAATCAGGTCCATTATTTGGTTAACTAACATTACTTATAAGACATATTTGAAGAACCAAAATGTCATTTGTCCTCATTTACTCAGTACATCAAAATTAGATCTGTATGTGTGCATTTAGACATACAATTAATAGTTAGGTTACTAACTTAGCTTACTTATTTATGCAGAAAACATATTTGGATACTAACATATTTAGTACCCCCAGCAATTTCTTATGAACAACACAGAGAGCAAACAAATGCTGAAAGTATTGTTATACGTTCTGATTTATTTTAATGAAATTGTAATTACCAGAATAGTACCACAGTTATCTTAGTTTTAATGTAATATATGACCATATAATATTATTATTTTAATAAAAAGACCTGGATAAATAGAATATCCAATAAGTATTAATCTGCTTCCATAGCATACTTACATTTATATTATTAGTTAATGCTAACCCACAAGTCAGGATATCAGAGTTTCTGAACCATAGTAAAAGGCTTAGTTGGAACTTGAGGCCAGAAAGAAGGTTGAAAAAAGTCATGTGCATGCAGCTGCAGCTTATAACTAATGAGATTCTGCATTTATTGTTTTTTTATCCTCAGAATGAGTTATAAACATTCAAAAATGAATTTTCGAATGTACTTATGAGATGAGTAAGAAAGTACAACCTCTTTTTAGGGAAAAATAGTTATTAAAGGATCCTACATCCTGATTAATCATACCGATAAAGGATTTCATACTAAGCCTTATGCAAATTTATGATGTTCAGGCACAATACAAAGTCCCTTTGCCTAGCGTCACCTTTTTGCAATGCTTACCTCCTCATTCTATAGAAATTTGATTTTCTGTTTAAAAACTCATATATGTGCAACATGTAGACAAATCTCAGAGAATATTTGAAGTAAAAGTGATATCATCTTTAAAGGCCTTAGGGTTATAAATAAAATCAAAATACTTTGTTGGTATTGCTTTATAATATCCTGATTTTATCTTCTAGAAATTTGCTTTAGTGCTTCAAATTATAAAAGTTCTTGATGTCTCCAAAAGACCTAATTAACTGATAAGCATGATTCACCTTAGTCCCAAACCTATCTGTTACCTGCAGAATTAATAACCCCTCATTCTCATTACTTAAAATAACTTATAACAGATATAAAACACCATGAAGGTATTTACTATAAAAGAATTAATTCTAAAGCACTTCCAAGTTTAATAATATATATTTAATCATGCATAGTCACCTCTGCTGTTCAGTTAGTAAGGCCTATCAGTAAGGTGTATCAGTTGCAGAACAAGGAGGTTTACTGAACAGCAACCATAGTGAAGCTTCATAGAAAGGAATATCCAATTTCTAAGCAACTTATTTATTTACACTTTTTTTTCAAAGATCTTCCTTTTCTGCCTCATGCCTTTATTGACATGGCAATTAACAAACATTTCACAGAATCACAGAATGGGCAGGGTTGGAAAGGACCTCAGAAGATCATCTAGTCCAACCACCCTGCCGAGCAGGATCACCTAGAGCATGTTGCACAGGATGGCATCCAGGCTGGCTTTGAATATCTCCAGAGAAGGAGACTCCTCAACCTCTCTGGGCAACCTGTTCCAGTGCTCTGTCACCCTCACTGTAAAGAGGTGTCCCCTCACATTGAGACACAGACTCCTGTGTTTCAGTTTGTGCCCATTGCCTCTCGTCCTGTCGCTGGGCACAACTGAAAAGAGACCGGCTCCATCCTTTCGACACCCTCCCCTCAGATGTTTATATACATTAATGAGGTCTGCCCTCAGTCTTCTCTTTTCCAGGCTAAACAGGCCCAGCTCTTTCATCCTGTCCTCGTACGACAGGTGCTCCAGTCCTCTAATCATCTTAGTAGCCCTCCTCTGAACTCGCTCCAGTAGTTCGATGTCCCTCTTGTACTGGGGAGCCCAGAACTGGACACAAGACTCCAGGTGTGGCCTCACCAGGGCTGAATAGAGGGGGAAGATCACCTCCCTTGACCTGCTGGCAACACTCTTCCGAATGCACCCCAGGATACTGTTGGCCTTCTTGGCCACAAGGGCACATAGCTGACTCATGGTCAGCCTGCTGTCCACCAGGACCCCCAGGTCCCTCTCTGCAGAGCTGCACTCCAGCAGGTCGCCCCCCAGCCTGTACTGGTGCTTGGGGTTATTCCTCCGTAGGTGCAGGACCTTGCACTTGCCCTTGTTGAACTTCACGAGGTTCCTCTCGGTCCAACCCTCCAGCCTGTTGAGGTCCCTCTGAATGGCAGCACAGCCCTCTGGGGTATCAGCCACTCCTCCGAGGAAGCCCTCACAGATAAACCACTGAAGACAATAGCTAAACCATTAAAGATGTTAGCTAAATTATGCCTCCTCTTGATTTGGTGACTTTTTTAGAACTATATGGAATGAAAGACATGGCCTTCCTTCTTCAGAGTTAATTCTGTACCACATGTTGAACGACTAGAACAACTATTTTTTATGAACCACAGAATCACTGAATGGTTAAGGTTGGAAGGGACCTCTGGAGGTCATCTGGTCCAGGGCCACCCAGAGTCAGTCACCAAAGACCATGTCCAGGCAGCTTTTGAAGATCTCCAAGGAGGAAAACTCCACAACCTTTCTGGGCAACCTATTCCAGTGCTCTGTCACCCACACAACAAAGAAGTGTTTCCTGGTGTTTAGACAGAACCTCTTGTGTTCCAGTTTGTGCCCATTGCCTCTTGTCCTGGCACTGGGCCTCACTGGAAAGAGCTTGGCTCCATTCTCTTTGCACCCTCCCTTCAGATATCTATATACATCAATAAGATCTCCTCTGAGCTTTGCCTTCTCTAGGCTGAAGAGTTCCAGCTCTTTCAGCCTTTCCTAATAGGAAAGGTGCTCCAATCCCTTCATCATCTTTATGACCCTCCACTGGACTCCCTCCAGTATGCCCATGTCTCTCTTGTATGGGGGAGTCCATATCTGGACTCAGCACTCCAGGTGTTGCTTCACCAGTGGTGAGTAGAGAGGAATGATCACCTCCCTCGACCTGCTGGCAATACTTTGCCTGATGTGGTCCAGGTTACTATTAGCCTTTCTTGCAGCAAGAATATACTGCTGGCTCATGTTCAACTTGGTGTCCACCAGGACACCCAGGTCCTTTTCTGCCAAGCTATTTTCCAGCTGGGTGGCCCCCAGCATGTATGGGTGCCCGGGGTTATTCTTTCCCAGGGGCAGAACTTTGCATTTCTTGTTGAACTTCATGAGGTTCTTATCCTTCAATTTCTCCAGCCTGTAAAGGTCCATCTGGATGACAGCACAACCCCCTGGTATATCTGCCACTAACCCCAGTTTTGTGTCACGAGCCCAACTTCCAGATTCAACTTCTTTTTGTGGGTCCACAGGTGAAAAACAGTGACACCTAAGAGACAAAATAGGGGATTAAAAATATAAAATTAGAATTGTGGAATCCGGATCCAGTGATGTGTAAGCAAAAAACGAAACTGTATATGAACTTATGCACTCTCTGAAGTATTCTGTTGTGGATAGTGTACCTTCACTATCGGATATCAGTGAGGAGGCAGCTATATTCTATCCACATTTCTAGACTGGGTGATTAGGGCACTACTGAAAAAAAAAAAAAAGACTCTAAAATAAATTTTCATTGAATAAATACAGTGCTTAACTTCAGGTATTTGTGAGTTTTTAGTCTTACCATTGAGTTCTCTATTGATATTAGGGTCTTACAAGGTTGGGAAACCTTATACAATGCATCATCTGAGATTTTTTTTGGATTTAAATATCAGAATTCTGCCTCTGTCTCAGTTTGGGTACTCGGTGTCTGTGCCTTGCTTACTATTTCATAGAAATTCATTTAAAAGAGATTTGAGAAGCTGTTAATAATGGTGTTTCTCATTTCCTTGGTCTGTCAATTGACTCACTGGTATGAGCCACATAACTGCTGAATACTTATAGCTATAACTGAAAAATCAATGGAAGCTAAGATTTGAAGGACTGAGGTGTTATATAGAGTTGATACATAATGCCACGTGCTCCAAAAACCAGTGGAGCATGTCATTTTTAATTGATCATTCAAAACTGGGAAATAGTTTGACCTTAAATCTTGGTACTTCAGTTCTTCCTTTAGAAAAATTGGATGACATTATTTTTCTTATAAGTGTTGAATATAAGCTAGTCAATGCTTGTAAATCACCTAGTGTTTTGGTGGTGCATTAGTCCATAATTCTGTTTCCACAGCAGTGTTCACATAATGTACACTGAATAAATTGTGAGATTTTCTATTGAACAATGAGGTAAATAACAATCCGTAGTCAAAGGTGGTCATTAAATCAACATCTGTTCTCCATACTAAACTAGATAGAAAAAAAGGAAGTATAAACAGGTCATACAAGACTATACCACAATGCATATACACAAGCAAGTCTGTCAACACTGTAGCTTCTAAATGACTGACAAGCTGTAACAATATTCAGATTAGTATTGCATGGGTGGAGAAGTTTCGCAAGATATGGTTTTGAGTGATTTGGCAAAGCAAGGAATTAAAACTATGACTGGAATTCAGTTTGTGGTTAGACTTCTAAGTGGAAGTACCTACACAAGCTAAATATTTAAATTCTCACTATAGTCAATGGAGCCCAGAAGGTTTATTCATCTACCTAAGCATGGAGATAGTTGAGGTAACAGATATGACTGTTGCAAATCTGACATAGAGACTGTTGGAGAAGTCATTGGTGTGGCATTAAGATGACAGCCAGTGTACCCTAAGGCATCTCAAATGGTATGAGGCAGCTGTGAGTGGGCTAGTTGTATCACTGTGAACATTGATTGTTTCAGACCTAGTCGATACAGTCATTAGAAGTTATTGCAGCTTCACAAGCTGTCTAAATTAAAAAGCAAGAATTGGTCAGCTAGGCTTGAGCATAGCATGAAATAAATCTTATGTACTTCTAATATTTAACATAATCCTTTGTACAGTCTTGGCCTGACAGTTGGTATGGATAAGGCCACCATGTTATGGAAAACAAAAAGAATTGTATCGACATGATCTATACCATGCCCATTAGCCCTAGTCTTTTGCATTTACTAATTGAGATATAAACTTCTATGCTCTGTTCATGATCTCTTAGCAGTTCTTCAGTGAGGATGAATTTTCAAGCACCTAGCTGTTTCCATGAGCAATAGATAAAAAAAAAAAAAAAAAAAAAAAAAANAAAAAAAAAAAAAAGTGGACTTTAGATTCTCCACTTTCAACACTTAAACATACTTTGTCAAAATTGAAAAGGGTCAAAATTGAAAAGGTGTAAATGGGTAAGTTAGCAAATAAAATCTCAGTAAAAGTATATTTTGGAATGTACTGTTATTGCCAGATGAATTGAGACTAATGCTGTTCATATTCTCTTAGCAAGTGTTTACCTGACAAAAATTATTTGAATTCCTTGGTGGCTAATAACTCAGATGACCAGATGCACTGTACAAAAGATGTCTATAATAATACGAGAGGAGAAGGAGTCTATTGATTCTTTCTTTCTACTTCACATCACAATTTCTTCCAACTTCCACCTGAACATGATACTATAATCCTTTAAATTCTCAGAGATAAGCATAAGGAAAATGTGCAAGTATCTAGAAATGTTTAGCTCTCGTGGAGGATTTGTATGCTTCTTATATATGAAGTTGCTTGAAGCTTGTCACATTTCTAGTGTTTCTATCTGACTGCACGTAGTGTTATTGCTTAGGATAACTAAAGAGAGACTAAATGGGAACAGAATTCTTTGCTTTTTTGTTGTTGTTGTTGTTTGTTTGTATGTTTGTTTTACGGGAAAGAATCCTACTTTTTAGGTGACAAGCTCAAGTCTAGCTGGAGTGTGTGGAGTGTGTTGGTAGTCAAAAGTTGAATGCTGTCAAATGATCTATGTGGAATTCAGTAAAGTTTATCATTTAACTTTCAGCTCCCAACGGAGAGGAATACTATGTAGCTACCATAGGGAAAATATTGCATGTGGGCCACAAGTAATCCACATTGCCCACAACTGTTGTGGTTCAGCTGGTAGGCAGCTTAGCACCACATAGCTGCTCACTCACTCCCCCAGGAGTGATGAGGAAGCAAATTGGAAGGGTGAAAGGGAGAAAATTTGTGGATTGAGATAAAGGCAGTTAAATAGGTAAAGCAAAAGGTGTGCATGCAAGCAAAACAAAATAAAGAATTAATTCACTACTTCCCATCTGCAGGCAGATGTTTAACCATTTCCAGGAAATCAGGACTTCATCACCTATAACAGTTACTTTGGAAGACAAATGCCATAACTCTGAACGTTCCCCCTTCCTCCTTCTTTCCTCCAGCTTTTATTGCTGAGCAAGACATCGGTTGGGGTCAGCTGTCCCGGCTGTGTCCCTTCCAAAATTCTTGTGCACCCCCAGCCTACTTGCTGGTGGGACAGTGTGAAGGTCTTGACACTGTGTGAGCACTGTTCAGCAATGGTTAAAACAGTGTTACCAAAACTGTTTCAGTGTATCCAACACATAGCACCATATGAACTGCTGTGAGAGAATTAATCCCATCCAAAAGCAGTCTAGTAAAAAACTGATTTTTCATTTCTGATAGCTGAACTGGACACTGAAAGAAAGATATATTAGGCAAAAGGTTATATTTTCTCTCTTTTCTTGTTTTCTTTCTCTAAAACAATAGGGGAAACAAATCTGGAGAGAAAAACATTAGAAATGGAAGTTATTAACTCAGTGGCTTTGATACCTACTCATGATGCAGGTAACCTTTTTCAATTTTCTATAAGACTTTCTCACCTACTCAGATGTTCTAGGTTGCTTTTTTTCTTCTAGAGCCTTTCCACATTGTGTAAATGTTTAATATGTTTATCAGAATTACCATCATCAGTCTCCATTACTAAAGGAGCTTTGTAGCAAGATCTAACCAAGAAAGCCTAAGCCATTTTACCTTCTCCTATCTGATCCTATTCTGTTTATGTTTTTGACATATTGAATCCAAATTATAGCTTCAATTGCCTTCATTCTCCACCAGTTTATTGCACGTTGACCAATTTATGTGAACCAAAGAAAGACATCTTGTATTCAAAGACAAGAATTAATAGATAATCTAACTGAAATCTCAAAAGTCTAATTATTGTTAATCAGTAATATAAATAAAATTGGGAGGAAAAAAAATCTCAGCGATAATCCAGTTAGACTTGATGTGCTCAAATTTCTAGTATCTGCCCCTTCTTTCTACCGTTATGCTCACCTACTGCCTCTGTGGGTCCTAAGGCTGATGGCCTCAGTGAGTATGTTGTACTGAATTGTCAGCATTCAGAGTCCTTTCCCAGGACAGTATGATGTTACTGGGGAGTGCTTCTTACCCATGGGTTCACTTGGGCTTATTTTCGTGCATTTTCTAACACTCCTTATATTTTGATTTTTCTTCACTGCTCCACAATTTCTCACTTTATCTGTACTTACTATACATGTTGTGTTTTACTTACTTTGGATACTTCTTTTGTTTGCTCTGTTACCTCTAAAAAAACAACCTTTACCCAGCTTCCAAGATATTTCCTTAATGACTAGTAATTAGCCATTAGCGGCAAGTTTATAGCCCTGGGACCTCTGGTATCATGCCACATTTTCAAAACCTGTGCTGTCATCCCAAACCTGAACTTCTCTCTTTTTTTTTTTTTTTTTTTAATTTTTTTTTTTTTTTAGTTTTGGGTCTGTGTAGAGCTCATTTTACACAGAATAACTGCTTGTATACTGCTTGTATACTGTATATGTATACAGTATATATGTACTATCTAACTACTTCTTAAAAAAAAAGGTAACAATGGGACACAAAGCTATACTAAAATCACAGAATCACAGAA
>VXAL01003795.1:114336-124525 GCA_013399475.1 Chauna torquata | reverse complement strand
TTTTCTGAGGTGACTAATGATTTGGGGCGACTAATATGAGCCACCTTAAAAAGAAGATTGCCTGCACCTTCTATAAACTAGCATCTTTTGAAAGAGATTAAATTGGGTACCCAAAGTCATTATGTACTCTTAAAATTCACTGTCTAACATAAAGTACTGTATGAAAGGGAACACATGAGTATACAGAAATATAGGACAATATGCTGTTGTTCAAACATTATAGTGTTTTTCACCCCTTGAAGATGAAATGCTCACTTTTCACCCCAAAGTCAACCTGAAGGACTAGAAATGGAACAGACATTTCAGAACCATGTAGTAACTGCAAGATGAGGAAAGGAACTGTGGTCTCCCTACAGACATATTCGTCCACGGTCCTTCTTCCCTAAAGAAATCTGAGCTCCCCACCATTTTAAGCCACACAAGTCCAGCATGCAATCTAAAGGATCCTACGCGAAGCCCTTGTGCGTAAGGCACCATCTGAGGCTGGAACTTCTCTAACTTGCGTAGGTGCACATTGAAATTATCAGTGGAAGGTAGAGAGAAGCGGGACAATCTAGCCCCTCTACAAAGCAACAGTCAGAGCCGGCAGTCACTTTTCAGCCCCTCCTGCTCTGTGGCAGTATATTTAATTTTGTGATTCAGCTGGTTGCTTACTCTGCTATAATATTGAAGGTTCAGGGTGTTAAATTTGATGATGATGGTAGTGCTACATACCATCTAGCAGCACACACAAAAATACCATACTTACATTTGCCTGCACAAACTTAACGAGGATATCTTGGACATCTTGCTTACCAGGATAAGTAAGCATCATGACCGTCTTTAATTACTCTTATTGTGTATTTTTCATAAAATTGCTGTCATTTTCTGTGCTCAGGATGGATTGAGTGAACAAATTAAGGTTTCATGGACAACCATAAGCCTGCTAGAACCTGAAAACTGCTTCAAGGGCTCAGCTGCTCTCCATTTGTTTTTCTCCAAAGATAAGCAAATCATCATAAATGTATCATCCTAAATATCATTTTATATCCAACAAATGTTTAAAATACTACTCCCAAGATTTATAAAACCTCAGGTTTTCAGGTATAGACTTGTGTGCACTTCTGAAACCAGAGATGACAGACAATTTCAGTATGTACAGTTTTTATCAGCAATCTTCAAATTATGTGAAATAGCCAGAGGCTATTCAGGTCCTGAGAAACTTAGAGATGCCCAAAATATGTCAGTGCTTGTACTTATGTAATTCATTGGTACTATTTTTGCCTGAGGTAGCCATTGTAGACCAGGAATAATCTAGATCTGTTTGCTTTATTTATCTTTCTGGTCATTTACTGGCAGTGAACCTTCCCATATCTCCTTAGAACTAAGAAGCATCTAGTAAATATCATTATAACAGCTAAATCTCCCCCATTCAAAACTTAAAAAAACTAGACTTTCTATTACAGTATTACTCCAGTTGTTAGTTTTTATGTTTCTGTGACCTTTCTTAACGCATGCACCTAACTTTTCAAGTGTCACACTGGTGAGTGGGTCACATTAACTTTCACACAACAATGTGGTGTATGTGTTTATCCTTACAGCTGATTGAAAAAGCTGGCAAAGCACTTCACTCCTGTTTCCATCATTCTTTACTGTCTTTTCACAACATGAGCTTATGTTTTCAAAACGGCTAAAGGCACTTCAGTGCAACTTCCTAAAACAGTCTCCAGCAGTTTCTGAGTACCAAATCTCTTTTGGGTCTGCAGCCTTCTGTTTTCTGTTAAGTAAATGCCACATATTTTCTGCCATGACAGAAAAGATGCATCTGTAATCTGAAAATTGCCAACTCAATAACAGAATCAGGCAAAAAACACTCTAGGCTCTAGGACCATACTCCAGCCAATGTTAAATACTGAGTACACAATTCTGAGAGGGAAAAAAAAAAACCCTACCATTACCAGGATATCACCTCTTTTAGAAATAGCTATTCTGTCCAAAGAAACTTACTGTGTTGGGCTTCATACTGGGCACCATGATGCTGTAGCTGCTGACTGCGCCTGTAACAGCCCTCTCCAGCTTTCAGAGCTTGCTTAAACAGCTTCTCTGCTTCTACGATTGTTGTTGCTTCCTCTTCAGCCAAGAGAATATAGGCAGTGGCACATCTGCAAAAATATCAGAGGAAGAACCATGAGAAAGCTGCAAGAAGTAAAAACCATACAAAGACATGCAGACTGTCAAAGATGTACCAAAAACAGAGGCAAAGGAGTTTTGTTGATATACCTTCCTGATGAACCCTTGTAAATACTCTGGCAAATAGATCATGATTCTCCCATGTAGGTAATGAATCACTCAACTACCTGAGTAAACCTAATGAAATATGCCCCAAGAAGGAAAGCACTGTCTCACTAAGCAATATGGCCTAAAACTCATTCTGGAGACCAAGACTAGTTTTATGCACTACTGTTTTAACACAAAATGTCTCCATTACTGCAACGGTATGAAAAGAATCAATAACACCTATAACACTTGCAAAGACCAGATTATGAAAGTGATTGCAGAGACCCCCCCTAAAAAATTAAAAAAAATCAGGAAAGCAGCTTTAGGAATACACAGAAAGGTGAAATGCAGGGTGGGAGTCACCACATCCAGCTTTCACCTATCTAATTTAGAACTGTTAACTATTTGTGCGCCTCCTCCTCCATTAAGGAGCATCTTCACAAAGCCATGCATTTCACCCGTTTAAATCTGTCTCTTAAGAATAGGGTGAACTGCTGAATTGAGATGCCTCTCTCCCTGACTATAGAGGGAGCCTAGGTAACTACTTTAGACTCGATGGCCACAGTTTTAACAGCTGAAGTCAGGTGGGATATAGCCTGTTGACTTCTTTCTGATACAAACAGTTCATTACTGATGAGATTCTTCTTTACACAGAACCAGGCTGCTGCAGCCGCCTCTAGCAGTGTTTCACACAGTCATCAGTTGAGGAACAGGAAACAACAGGTCTGGGTGAAAATGAGACTCCATATATGAGTAGAATGGAATAGGTGTATAGCTCACTGCCTGCAAAAGCCTTTTATGCTACATGCTCCCTCTGTTAAACTGCTTTTCAGGAACAAACACTTTTTTTTCCTTCTAATGAAACAAGTGAAGGGCAATCTGCAAGGCATCAGTTTATAGAATTCTAGAATGCGGTAATCTCTGACAGCAGCCTAAGGGCTGCTGTCTGCTTCATGCACTTTGGAAACATTCACATAGTTTGCCATGCCAGTAAAGCTTCACAGCATTGAGTTTACTGTGGGATCTCAGAATGCTACTTTTCTCACTGAGAAAATAAATAACAGATTCAAAGAACAAAAGTCCCCAAATATTACATCATATTCCCTCACACTATCAAATGAATGTCAGAAAGTTTTTATGAGTCCCTTCCTTCTTGTTTCTGTTCAGGACAACAGGATTTTCTTTGGAGAAATCCAAAAGGGAACTCTCTTGTCTCCTTCCCACAAATAAACACATCATATCCTCATCAGGAGGCAACCTAATTAACACTTTGCTATGCTAACACAGGGCCCAAAGCCCACAGACATCAATGGGTAGACTCCCCGTTGTCATCAGTGCCCTAAGGATCTTCTGGGTGGCTAGCATAACATGCAGCTGTGTTTTTCTCCTCCCATTGCTGGGCTTCCTGTGACAGGCCTGTAATCATGGTTAAAAATTATTGTAGCAAACCCCCTGCCTTAAGCTATCAACAAATGGATTTTTAAATGACAGAAAATAAATGTAAATGTTGTTGCCACTCACTCATTCAATTCCAAAGCTTCATGTGCTGCAGAAATTCGGGCTTGAGGATTTCTCTCTCTCCAGGCTTTTTGCATTACTATTCAATAAACCAAGCAGAAAAGGGGCAAATCAGTCATTACAGCATTAGCAAGGAGAATCTATTGCATTTTAACAACAAAATTTATTGTTTTCAGCCTGACTCACTCCAGAGCATTTCAAAGAGCTCAGTGATCACTTAAAAGATATACAATCAACATGAGTTTCTGTCCCAAATGCCCAGCCTTATTCTTTCATTTAATTCACCTTTTTTCCCATGGGAAAATCTGACTGAGAGATCGTGCCATCTGTGTTGTTAAGGGTAAGCAGCTTTTTCTTCTTGGGGAGGTAGACTCCATGGGGCACAACAGAATACCAGGACAGTTGGGATTCTTATTGCAGTTCCTTAATGTGTTGTTGCTTTAGGGGCATGTTAAATGGAAACAACATTCAGGCTAGTTAGACCACCTTATAACTAGCCCACAGTGTTCAAAAAACAGGATTCACGTTTCTCCTGTGTCAAAAAAGCACAGCATACTCTCCTTTGTAATTATGCCCTCAGAATACAGTGCCCAACTATATGCATGTCTCGTTTCCTAAGAGATAAAGAAGATCTGTCTCTTCAGATGCAAATTCTGATGATCAAAATCACTGTTGTATATTTTAGCTGAACCAAAGTCCGTATGTGGACTTAACAGTAAAGGCTGAATACAACTCAAGCTGCTTATATCAAATCCACTTCAAAATATGTTGGTCCCTCGTCCCCCCCCCCCGCCTTTTTTTTTTTTGAACAAAGCTTCTAACTACAGCAGGGAATGAAACACAGAACTCAGGTTTTACATAAGCTCTCTTCTGTCAGCATAGACTAAATGGGGCCTGGATAATGTAACTCAGTGTACTACACTGCAGCTGGAAGCAAATTAAGCTACATCTGTTTGAAGCCACTGCAAGAAATGGGAGGAAAACATGTCTTTACACTTGTAAGTGGCACCTTGAATGACTTCAGGAAGAAAGTAGAACAAAATAGTGACAAAAATTCAACAGGTATCTCATACCTATATACCTGTACAGATCTAGCATACCACCAACACAACAGCAACACCTTTCCAGGCACGATCAAACTTTTGCCTTTCTTAATCTACCTGAGAGAACTGATGTCTGCACGCATTTTCATTGCAGCAGTTCAAAATAATCATTAACCTACTAGCAAAAATGGCTGTTCACTAGGTCTCTTACTAGCATCTGCAGGCCGTAAATGATCCGTGTCACATGTAAAGAATGTCTGATGGTCCTGTGCTGAAAGATTCATATCGTAGTAAGTCAAAGGTTCTCTCCCTGTTACCCACGTATACCTGCAAACACGCCGACAAAGAGACATTTTGGTTAATGAGGTCACATTCACCAAAATTTACAGAAAAGAAGAATCCTAGATGCGAGAGACAAGCATGGCCTACTAAGTTCACCTAGCCAACCTCCTAACCAACACACATTGATTTTCACTATACTGTGATGGAGCTACAGTACATGAACGTAAACTAACAAGGATGTTGGAAAGTACTTACTGACAATTGGTAACACAAAGATTCGAGCATTAAGACTATATGAAACCTACATATAACTCACTAGGTTGTTTGCTATAATTGGTTTGAACAGAATTACTGGGTACGCTGCATTTGGGTTTTCCGGTTTTTCTAAGGGCACCAAAAATTACAGAAATAGCAAGTGCATGAGCATGAATTTAAATCCCTTTTCATTCAGAAACATTTTACAAATGACAGAAAAACCTGATATGAGCAAAGGTATCCACAGTTGTTTTTCTTTTTCCATCTCTGAGTTAGATTAATGGAAATGTACAATTAAGGTCCTTAACCAAGTACTATACCTTAAACTGTAACATCATAGCACTTACCGATTATATTCAGCTCCTCTGAACAGATTTAAAGGATTTCGCCAGACTTTGCATTCTGTCATAAACAGAAACACACAATAACGAATCTCTTCCAAATTAAAATGGTACTTGAGGTTTAACAGAAACATCAATCACCTTCTAATGAGCCTTAATGATTAACTTTTATTTTCTATAGGTGTGAATGGAAAAAATAAAGAGCATAAGAAATGCAGGTAACCAGATTGTTCTTCCCTTTTTAAATAATAATTTCATTATAAATTAGTGTTAATAAATGATATCATTCCACACAACCTCCAACAAAGCTCCAAATGCAAGGTGAAAAAGATAATACCAATTAGGGCTGGGACTCACATTTACCATAAGGCAGATCTGAAGAGGGCTCACACTGGGTTACTGCACTGAAAAACAGCAATTAACTCCATCCCTATGGACTTGCTGTTTCTACAGAAAAACCTCACTGCCTAGTTGATGCTGTAAATCGCTGAGAATGTCAGCTACAACTGCCAATTCTAATTTTTCCTTAGCTTATCCATGGCAACATCTGCTGACCTTACATAAATTACTTAAGCATCCCAGGGTTGACGAAGTAGTCTGAAGTTGATTGGCAGAGAAGTTCACTGCAAAGGTTTGAGAACACTAGAAGCATTTCATCCATTTCTCTCAGGGAAAAAAAAAAAAAACCTGCAAATTCTTCATGCTACAGGTAGGAATAGGTTAAAAAAAAAGTCCACAACAATGCCATTTAGAACAGAACTCAAAAAAAAAAAAATCAGGAAATCAGTTTGTATAGCTTCTGAAAAGCTGAAGTCTTAATTATAGCTTTTCTTGCTTTAATTTAACACCAGATTTATTCTCTTGATTTCAACAAAGACAATTCACTCCAGTGAAAGTGAGACCAGAATCAAACCCAGTAGTTGCAACAAAGACTCAGAGGTCCATAGGGAGGCAGCATGTTGTTTCACCATTAATCTGTTCCTGGACGACCCCTCATCCAGCGCTCTGCAAAAACCCATCGGAAGCACTGAACCTGCAGCATTTCACCAGCTGCTTTCCATCACCAAAAGTCAGCCAGCACATTTTCCCCAATGAGGCTCTGTAACATCATTTCTAAAGAGATCACTGCAGCAGTTTTCAGGCAGGACACTGATTCAGCAGGGTATCTGCCCTACTTCATACAATGTTGGTAAGTTTATATCTGGCCCATTAAAGTAAGAGACAAACACAAAATGGCAAGTGAAGCCCTTCTCTACTGTCATGGACCTAGCTCCCACTTCTGAGCATGAGGCTGAAGTGGCAAGGAGAGAAAGCATTTTATATAAATTATTTGCAATAACATAACAACACTTGCAGCTACGCAAGAACTAGTCAAATGGCATAGGTGGTGGGCCCTCAGCTTGGTCCCTGCACTGCGTAACATGTGCATCAAACACTGACGTGGGAAAGGGAAGGTGTTTCGGAAGAATAAAAGCACTGATTATATACCTGTGTCTTTCAACTAACCACTTCAGCGGGCAGCCAGTATTGGAAAGCTCCACTAGCTTGCTCAGCAGAAGCGCTCGATCAACATTCAGCTGCTGGGTTGTGCAGCCAGAGGGTATGGCTGTTTGTCAGGCTTCAATCTGACAGTTTTTACATAGTATTATTTTCAATCCATAGTAAACATTAAACTAATATCAGCCTCCTCAGTTCCAGACGTACAATTCGAAGGCTTGCCTTACTCTTTTTGCAACAAACGAGATTTGGCAACAACTATTTGATCACAGTGATACCATTCTTTTTGCTCAACTTACTCAAATTTAGGTGGTTATACTTTATCTGAGCACAGCACTTCAGCACTGTAGCAGGAGAAGGAGGGCTGGGGAACAAAAAAGGGAGGTGAGGAAGGCATTTTTATTACCACCTCCTGTCCTGGGGCTAGTTTGGCATCTGTCTGGCTAGTTAAACGTGATGTGCTCTTGGTTGCTTTTGTCTTGGTATCTGCTGATACCGTGGTTTCAGTACAACAACCATTCTTCCAAACTTTCTAAAGACAAAGGTATCTACCACAATATTCTACAACAGCCAAACATCTACACAGGAAAACAGGGGGAACCAAGTAAAAAAGCCACCTTCACCTTCTTGGATAGTGAAAGAAATATCTCAGTATAGATGCATGACAGACTCAAAAGGTTGCCTTTTCTGTTACATTACAAACTAATAATACACTATAACTATGTCCTTATTTTGTATAAGCAATACAGATTTATTGAATATTAATCTTTCAGCTCCTTATTCAACGGTCACGTTTTGAACACTGGTATCTTTCTGAAAGCATGAATAGCAGGCTTTCTGTACAGACACACTGTACAAAGACACTGTCAGAGGAATTCGTAGAACCAAGTGCACTGAAAGCAAAACCATTCCCTGACTACCTCTTGAAATCAGAAAAGTCAAGAGGCTTAGGTGAAATACTGTGCCTTCTGCTTTAAAGTGATGGGAGTTATTTCAGAGTTGCTGAAGTGTGACAGAATGCACTGATGAGTGCACGCAGGTGTTTCCACGCCATCCCGTGTTTTCTGCCAGTTCACCCAAATCTAATATCCTGCACCATGCAGTGCTGCTATTCATGGCCTCTCCTCAGATGGGAATGACAGCAGCTGAATTTGCAGTGCTACATGGAGGCTTCCCTAAGTGGAAATATCCAGCAGAGAGCAAGGTTTTTTGAGGCCACTTACTTTATTTAACTTCTGTGTTCAAAGCTAATTTTTGTTTGCTTGTTTTCATGAACACTGACGAGCAGAAGTAAAAATTGCCAGGTACAGACATAGGTACCTCAGTTGCTAAACAATGTGTTCTCCTTAACTGAATTTGTTCTTTTTTCATATGCTTTTCCTCATTTGTCAATTCTGATATATTTTAAATGCCCATAGAGGAAAATAAATTCAACGGAAGCCGAATTGACTCTGGGGTCACATCCCAAATAGAAGCTGAATTAATTTCCAATATTAAGATTATGACCCGTGTGCCCAGCTTCGGCTGAATCAGTTAAACATTGCTTTACAAATGAGGAAAGCAAGCAGTGAGACCCCCGCTCAGACTTTCTAAAATGGTGAATATCTACAACTCAAGCCAGAAGCAATGGCATTCCAGCACCCTCATCACTCATGGCCTAAGTCTTCAATTCATTCCCCCCAGGTAGCTGAATCACCCAAGCAGGGAGATAAGTTCCCCTGGGATCCCTGATCAGCCCACAAGGATCCGTGCTCCAGAGCCTGATTCACCTCCGGCAGGCTGTTTCTTGCTGCCTGTCTCTCAGAGGAATGCCCTGGCAAGCAGGGACCCGGAGCCAAGTGCCTCAGCAGAGTCCCCAGCCTTGTAATGTGAACTAAGTGACCTGCAGAGACAGCCTGTCTGTGGTAGAGCTGTAACAGGACACAAGCTGGCTCAGTTCAAATCTGACATTCCTCCTCACTCCCCGCATCTAAGAGCTCATTACTTCTGATTTAATATTCTTTTTCACCAGACCAAATAAGTGTGTGTTCATTATAATTATATGGAAGTGTATAACAAAAATTATAGCTCATACGTTTACACCCCTCCTTCACGTAAGGCTGTTGACACACCTCCTAAACCGTATGTTCATTCAGAATAATTACATGCATTAGAAAAGAAGACCCAGAAGTGTCAAGGTCAGCTTTTGAGACTTGAATGGCTCAGATTCAGACAGCTTCAGCCTGGTTTGCAGCACCCACTCCTTGCACAGGAGCTGTGAAAGCCTGAAAGCTCACGAAGCCCCAGATGCCTGTAATCTGGCACTCCAAACTGGAGGCCTCTTTTAAAAATCTGACTGTGTTACGACTTGCCCAAAGTCACAAATCAAATCAGTGGCAGAGTCAGGAACAGAACAAGCCCTTAAACTATTAAAAGCCACTGTGCTTCGACTTAGTAAAGGGAAATCCAAATGTTGTTTAGTTACTTTTCATATTACCTAAAAAATAAAGCAATGCAAAAGCAGATGGGCATTCCTGACATCTTTTTCTGATTATTTTTGACAACGTTCTCACTATTCAAAAGAATTAAAGCAAAAATACTGCCTGCCTTTAGAAATGATATTACAGAAAGAGCCAGTGCAACGTAGCAGGGGTTTCGGAACAAGGAGGAGAAATACACGCATTGGTAACCCAGCCTGAGCAATATGCACTGCGTGAGTTTGGAAAGACGTGATTAGGGTGAGCAATTAACAGAGCAGTTCTGTGCTTTATTTGAGAAGGGCACATTTTTAGAGAAAGCCTTTTGGACACGGGTGCGGGGGCTCAGCGCGAGGCTGCGCTGTGCCGCCGGCCTGGGGCAGGGGCCGAGCGCCCACGGCAGCGGCAAAGCCCGGCCCCTTCCGCCACGGCCTGGCAGCGCCCGGCCGCCGCCCCCGACGGGGCCTAGCAGACGCCAGCCTTCTCCTTCGGTAGACCGTGCCCTCAGTCCTGCCGAGAGGCGAGCGGCCGGCCTGGCCGA
>VXAL01003795.1:58712-96007 GCA_013399475.1 Chauna torquata | reverse complement strand
GGAGAGGAGCCCACGCAGGAGCAGGTGATCCGGTGGGAGCTGCCACCCGTGGGGGACCCGTGCTGGAGCAGTTTGCTCCTGAAGGATGGACCCCGTGGTATGGACCCATAGTGGAGCAGCTCTTGAAGAGCTGCAGCCTGTGGGAAGCCCACGCAGGATCCGTTCGGGAAGGACGGCATCCCGTGGGAGGGACCCCACGCTGGAGCAGGGGCAGAGTGACCACGAAGGAGTGGCAAAGACGAAGCGATATGGGCTGACCGCAGCCCTCATTCCCTGTTCCCCTGCGCCGCTCGGGGGGAGGAGGTAGAAGAGGGTGGGTGGGGGGAAGGTGTTTTTAGTTTGCTTTTAGTTTCTCACTGCTCTAGTCTGCTAGTGATAGTAATAAATTATATTAATCTCCCTATGTTGAGTCTGTTTTGCCCGTGACGGTAATTGGTGAGCAACTTTCTTGTCCTTGTCTCAACCCTTGAGCCCTTGTCCATCGTATTTTCTCCCCCTTTTTCCTTTGAGGAGGGGGAGTGAGAGAGCGGTTGTGGTAGAGTTCTGCTGCCCAGCAGGCTAAAACCACCACAAGAAGTACTCTCTCAGATTTGTGATGGGGGATTTCCTTCACTGTGCAATGCTACAAGGTGTCTTTATAGGCAGAACCAGGCCAGATATCGCAGAAGGCACCTTCACACTCAGCTTGTGGTGTCTTACTCTAGCCACCCACATACCTGCATGCGCAAGTAACAGCAATTTCCCCAACGCAAAACCAGGGGAAATTCTGATGTGATGCTACAGTCAGATGAGGCTGCATTCCCTGTTAGTCTCTCAAGTGATTTCAGAGCATCACCGTGTATAGACATCTTCTGCCTTCTTTCAGATTTGCAGCCAGCACCAACCTCTTACAAGAGAGAGCAGTATACTGAGCTGTCACACAGCTTCTCAGCTAGACAATTTTAAGACTCATTAAGACAGACAATTGGACTCTACCGATAATCAACAGTAATGTATTTCATTGCAAAAATGTACCTAAGTATTGCAGCAAAATCACCTTATTTTCCACAGAAGCACTCTGCACCCTAAAGCATTCAAACAAATCCACTGTGTATTTTAAAATTACTATTAACATCAACTATCATTGGCGTAACTGAATTGATATGGCTTTGTCCAGTTTAGACAGACATTGTTTGTGAAGTCAAACCAGCCTGTTAACCTCAGCTGTCCCTTGTTCTGAGGCATTACACACATTTATGTGGTTTAGCCTTTCAAAGCTGTATTAAAACAAAAGCCAATTACTAAACCTCATTATCTGGAGTAATTTAAGACAATTAATGGCTTTTGTTTCAAGTACCAGATCAGCACAGTTCACTTACAGCCTAAGTTTTGCCCTCTTCTTGCATGTAACAACGCTCAGGGAGGTAGCAGCTCCCTTGACTCTTGGATTTTGGTTCATTAGCAGTCCAAGAACACCCTTAACTAAAAGTTTGCCATAGTGATTAATTTCAATGCCATAGACAAAAAAGGCTAATCTACTCTTGAGAGACAAATCATGCAAAGAGTTTTCATGACCAACTACGGGCTTTCTGCAAAAGCCAAAATATCTCATGGGTTCCTATTATCCAGGAACCTCTCTCTGAGTAGCTATTCCCATGCTAAGATAGAAAGAGGCAAATGAACAAAACACCCTCTGCTGCCCTGCAGCCTCCCTTTGTGCCTCCTTTTGTTCCAGGCAGGATTTGATACGAGCACGAAACCTACAGATATGGGCAGTGGTATATCTTCTATCCTTACTTGGGTGTTGCATTCATATGCCTACAAAGATGAGGATCATCATGTTTTGTGCATTAAAAAAATTGTCTCGGCAAGGAAAAACATTCAGAAAACACGGCTGAAATTTGTATCTTGACTGAAATTTTGACTATTTTCAGATACATTTTTTCCTTTAATTCTGGAAAAATATTCTGTTCCTGATATTTCTATCCTAACCTTGACAGCTTCCCTATATAGCACATCTATTTTAAGAGTCTCTAAGATGCTGATCTCTTTGCATATAAGAAATAACAAGGTACTTCTTGGAATAGAGGTGACTGGAAAACATTTTTGTAAGTAGAGGCAGCAACCTCATGAAAACTCCCTGGAGATCCACAACAGCTAATACCATTATCCTGTCATTGAAAACTCATCTATGCTTCCTACTTACAAAATCAATAGGGTGTTCATGCCATTTTTTTTCTCCAACCTACCTATTTTAAATTTCTATATGAAGCAGGGATTTTTTTTGAGTAATTAATGGTCTGGGTAATGTAGCACAAAAAGAAGGGAAAAATTAATTTTCTATCAAATGTGATTCATTATGCTTATGTATCTAATAATCAACTTTCCCCTTCATAGCACCCTTAAAGCTGAGTGACTCACACAATAATTGTACCAAATGGAAAAGAAGAAAAGTTAAGTAGAAAACTTTTACCTCTTTGCCTCCCTTTTGGGGATTTTCACAGAAAGCACAGCACCAGGTTTGACAAGTGCAGTACAATTTCCATTTTCTAGCAGTCTCTTGGGACACCCAAAACTTATTAAAATGGAAAATGCTCTGTGGTAACTCTGTAGACAAAACTGAAACCTGCATTCAGGTCCCAGCTGATCAGGAGACCAACTTTGGCGGAGAATTTTGCATAACACAGATTTTCAGTTGAGCTAGCTACAGAGAAAGAATTTCCAACTAAACGCACGGCAAACAGCACAGTGAGGCTGTGGGCACGCAGCGCATGGGCTGTATGGAGGCATGGTGCTAAGTTAGGCCTGTAAAACATTATCAGCTTGTGGCCAGGTGATCCTCTGTCGCTACAGATAGCAAGTGTCTCTCAACTGCTATTTCCTCCAGAGGTCTTGGGACACTGGACAAAACTGGGTTGTCCATGGTTTTAAAGCTTGTTTCATTACATGAGAAGACAAAATACTATTTATGTCACTAACACAAGCAATAAAGATGTTATTTGATTTAGCCTTTGATGAAATCCTAGGAGAACATGAAGCTCAATACACCAACTGTTTCTCTTACCAAATATTCGATGTTTTTAATTCCAAACATAAGCTGTGGCTGACCTGGCTAAAAACAATTGTGAAATAGCATTCTGTACAATAGCGTCTTCTTTAATTTTCCTTTCTTCTGCTCAAAATTACTGAATCTTTTCAGAGGTGGACCTCCTTACACATGTAAGAAGGGACACACAAGGAGCGAAGCAGGACTTGCAGCAGCACCTAGCAGGGCTGCTTTGACACTGTGTAGAATAGGCACTTGATCTGCATCAGAAGTCCGGCTGCTCAGAAACACTCCACGAACATGCTAACCCCAGCCCTCTGTGATACCAGCTAGCTACTCCATCAAATTTCTTTTCCTCTTAAGCTGACACGGAGACAGAAGTGAAAAATGCAAGACTAAATTAGCTCAACAAGGCACACTTGATAAAGAGGAAGCTTCCATGAGAAATAAAACCAGCACAGGACTTACTATAACCTGGGTTCTCAGCCCTCCCGTTGTCTCGGTCACATACTGCATTGGCTCTAAATTGAAAATTCGAAGTCTATGTGAAACATTCAGCGGTGTTTGGAAGCTCCCACATTTTGGTCCAGCCTGGAACCTGTGGAAGTAAATATGCATTCACCTGTCTGAGTTCTCCAGGAGAAAATCAAGCAGGTGAAGAGTGCATCCCCACATTTGAGTAAACAACACCATGGAAATATTCTGCATGTCATGCCATATCAAACTGCAGGTAACTGATTGCAGCTGGATTGCAGACGCCATGCTGCAGAAAGCAGCTTAAGAAAAAAAAAAGTACTTCTCTTTGTGATTAACCGGCTATGTCCTCGTTTTTGCACTTTTTTTTTTTTTTTTTTGGCCTTTCACTTCCACAGTCACACACATCAGGGTCTCACAATGCAGGCAGGGAATGGCTGGAGATCCTCTTTGCAAGTTCCTCGCTTGGCTCTGACCTGAGCTATGGGAACTCCGAGTTCCTCAAAACTCAGGCCAACGTAGCTCAAATCAAATGCCTGCAATCAGAAAATGGTTTTGAAAGTTTGGTCAGGCAGGCTGTGAGTCACACAGGTGAGACCCACCCCGCGAGCTCGGCTTCCCGTTCTCCGCGGGTTGGTAGGACCGGAACACGGAGTCAGTTCCTGTTGCCTGTCCTCGTTTCTGAACGCGGCTGAACGCTGCATAACCTGTGACCACTGCACCCAGTGACCAGAGAAGGCCACGCTGCAAAAACACGCAGTCAAAAATGCTTTGGTTTTGCTACATCCACTTGCTCTTCTGTCCACTTTAGTACATGTAGGACTAGTAACCGCGCCACGTTAACCCTCAGACAGTGGTGGTAATTTATGATAATCATTGTGTTGGAATTCTTTCAGTTCCTCTTTAATTTGACCTACTCAGACCCTTGCAAAATTGACTTTGAAGCTAAAACTTGCCATGTTTTTTCCGTAGTAAAAGTTTCTGGAATTCTTTATTCATTTATTTTTTGAGTGAGGGGACCCCACCAAAAAGATTCAACAACTGGAGGACCTCACATCCTCTATCAGGTTTTCCCTTCACCTGTGTTTGGGAATTAGCTTCCCGTCTGGCCCTTGAGAGAGAGCAACAGGAAAGTGATCTCCGAGTGTGTGGCACTTGGAGCCAACTCCCGTCCGAACGTGCACATCTGAATGAGCAAGGGCATTGGCAGAGAAATCCAGAAGAAAACTCTGAGAATGGCAGAATGCCAAAATCAATACAGCAATATATCCAAAGTACTGTCTTGTAGAGAAAGCTCAAAGAGGGAACACAAAATTATTGTGCGAGACTACTTAACTTAATGCTTACCAAAAGGCCACTTGATGCAGAAACAGAGAGATTCAGGACCTGCTAAGTGTGTTTAAGCACTTGGAATTGTGGCATTTAAATAACCAACCAAACCCTTATTGCTCATTATTCAAAGCACAAAATACTACCAAGAGAAGGGCCACTGACTTTCTGGCTGGAAGCGCCCATTACAGAGATGCACGTAGGGACATAATAATACTGGAGCAACACGGAATCTGCAATAAAGTTTGGGTTCTGCTTCCAGCTCCATGGCTGATGTGCCTGTAAGTCTTTGAATGCAGTGTTCTGGGGCTCAGTTTCCATGCCTGTGCCTTGGGAAGAGACCTCGGTAACATTTTGTGTGCAGAACCAGCAGTTACCTTTGCACTGGTTTACAGCCCCCCTGCTGATTTCTTCCCTTCCATGGAGTAACTTCCTCAAACACTGGCAAAGTGAATTGCTCAGGCCTTCTCCAAGGGCTGTGGCTGGTACTATCTTCCTGCAGACCAAGAAGGCACTACAGAAAACAGTCGATTACATCCAAAGAAAGGTATTTCATTTAGTTCCTTCCAGCTGAGCTGGTCTTGATCCACCCTGTCCTAGCACAGCACAGTAGCCAACACTACGGTGGTCCATGAAGCAGACTTGCCAGCTAGCATTATATACAGGGGCTAGAAGATGAAGTAGGGCACAAGAGGGTATGTAGAAGTGATTAAAATGAAAAACTAACACAGCCTTGCAGCCTTAAAAGCTCCCTTGAGCAGAAAAAGCTACATATGACCTACTGTGTTGGGTTTGGATCCCCCTGTACTTGGCTACCACCTCCCTGGTTTTTTTTTGTTACTCTTTTAAAAGGAAAATAGCTCCCACAAGGAGATTACTCTGAGCTCCAGCCACATTAGCACTGTTAAGGAATGGGTCCCTCAAAGAGCTCTTTTTTCATGTTACACAATTAGTATTTTTCTAAATGGTGAAATGCTGCCACTGAGCAGAAAGATACCATTCGAACTTTGAAAACGGGAAATATCATCAGCCAGGGGAGGTAGGGAAAAGTACCTGAGCTTGTTAAGGTGTTGCTGCCTGAAGGAAACCTTGGCTAAGGGAGTCAACGGGAAAGAGCGTGACGCCTGAATACATGCTACGGCTCACTCGCAAAGCCAAGCACAGAGGTAATACTGGCAGCAGAAGCCAAACACAGAAGATGCCAGTAGGTCTGCCAGCTTGAAATGCCATCAAGAGATGTTACATTCCGTAGCCATATTAAAAATTTATTTGGTTGATATGCAGTGGGGAAAAATTCGTTTATTTCTGCATGAATACATCAGTAAAGAAATATCACATTAACCCTTTGCCAAAAGCATTCACAATTTTCTCAGTGAAGCATAACACTAAAAAAAAATTAACTGTTTTTCAAAACCCAGATTTTTTTCCCCCGTTAACAAGGCCCTTGCCGTGAGGATATTTAATTTCTGGATGAAGTAAATAAATCCAATCTTCTTTTATCTGGGAGTTACGAACATGGCTTTGTGGGAAAAATGTATGTCTTGAGTTGGGAATCTTATAATGGGTTTTTAGACTTGTCCAGCGTGGTGGTTTCCTTCTGCTGAGAAGTCAGACTCCTGAAGAAACTACTCCAGGCCTGCTGCTCATGAAGCACATTAGTAATTTGGATAATCAACTAAACGCCACAGAGCCATTATCTTTTCCCTAAAGCTGTTTTTTGTTGGTGGTGTGTTTTTTTTTTTCTTTTAACATAGGAGTTTTCCCAAGTTAATTTAACATTGTCAGACTTCCCAAGTTAATTTAATATTGTCACACAGGTAAATCCTTCAGAGATTAGTTAGTCTCAAACCACAGCTGGAAATCCACGAGGCAGAAGACTTGCAATGATTTTGCTAAGATTTTAAGTGTGTTGCTCTTACTGGTTTACAAAGAAAACTCAAAATATTTTTAATAATATGCTTAATGGAGAGAAATTGATCCTGTGAGGCAAAGCAAAAAGGGAAGGCAATAGGACATTGTCTAGAAAGGTGAAGCCCTCTTAGCACCGTCCGCCTGTCCCACCGCTGTCAATGCTGTGAGAGAACGCCAAACACATCAATACTTGTCAGGCCACAAATGAAAACGTAGCAGACCTCTTCCACATACTGACATTTTTGGAAGTGCAGGCGAACAACACAGAGGAAGTCGCGCTGGATGAGCATCGCTGAGGCAAAATCACATGGAAACACGCGGCACAGAAATTCAACTGAATAATTAAAGTGGGCCCTTCCGCGCTGCAGCGCACTGCGGCCGAGGGGAGGCCTCCTCGCTGCAGTGCCCAGGATGGCCTTGGGGCCGAGCACCGCACCGGCACAACGCACACCGGCACCCCTTTCTTTCCCTGGGGTGCGAAGAGGAGATGCCATTCCCGTCCTGCGGTTTCAAGTTCATTTCATACGGAGCCAAGAGATTTCTTCCCAAGCCTTACCGATTGAATGAGCAGAAAAAAAGAAAGCAAAATCAAGAAACGAAATGAAACAAGCCTAGGATTCTTCAGTAACAGCCATAACCTCATAATTTTCTCTCTGTGTAGACCACTGCCTCTTTCTCTGTTTTGCCCTGAGCAGACAGACATTTTTTCACCCCAGCTGTACTCCCTTTCTTTGAAACGTTTATCTCCAGGAGCACATCACTCAGCTGACAGGGAAAGCACAGAGGCTTTGCCAGCTGATGGGCTAATTAAGATTTCCTGCTGGAGGCCAGCATTAGTGGACTCTGAAGCGCTCTAAGCACCCCAAAGTAGCTCATGGATACTGAGGACTAAATTCTGTGTGCCCGCATCTCTTTGGGACACACCTGAAATTTGCAAGTTGTGCGAGTGAGTTCATCGCCCAGCGCACAATCTACCGTCTCACAAGATCATTCTCACTTTCTTCCATGCTGCAGCAGCTTTAAAGCTTCTTCTGGCCTTCATTTCTGTGATGCACATCCACTTGCTCGCCTCCACAGCAGCTCCTTCCTCTTCATTGAGCTCTAAATTATTCATCCTGGTTACCATCTGGTTCAATTTAATTTCCATTTGCAATGTCATTTAAAAAAAACAGAGCAGATATATCCTCCTATCCTATCCGCATGCATTGGGAACGGCCTCAGACAGGAGAAGGAACTGGAGTGCAAAACTTCTGTTTTTGTTTTTTCTGCCAGGAACAGATGACACCTATTTCTGAAGAGTTCAGCATAAGCTGCAACTTTTCCTTATACAATCGAGTCATATGGTAAACAGTGATGAGCCAAACGCATATCTAATGCTGATGGGCAAAAACTCCAGTCAATTCCCCACTGACATACAATAATTTCTTTTCCCCAGTAAATCAATTTCCAAAGCTTTTCCTAAAATCAGATTTCCCTACAGTTCAGCTGAAAAGTCAGGAAACAAATTGCAAGAAAGTGGTCGTTGAGCAAACAGATTTGAAGGAGAAGGGAGGATGACTAGGAAATACAGCTGCTTATTTTATTTAAAGGAAGAATGAAATAATTTCTTTAACCTTGGAGGAAAATAACCTTGCTCAAGAAAAGGAAATTGCTTCACTGCAACTGCTTTATTGCAAGAATAAAATCCACAGTCGGTTTCCGTGCTGCCTGGTGGGGTTAACGCACCGGGGCGCGATGCCCCGCGCTGCCTGCCCAGCCCAGGTGAGGGACAACGCAGTCCCTCCCTGCACAAGGGCCATTAACCAGGGCTGATGCCACCCAGAAGCCAGCAAGAAGAGTGGTGCAGGGCCCCCATTCCATGCCTCGTGGCCATGGGTTACAGTGCCCAGACCCCCAAGCCACGCGGACACAGGCACCAGGCACTCCAGTTCGAGCACGGGCACTCCAGTTTTCACCACACGTTTTAAAAGGCACGTGCCTTAGAAAGAAATGAGAGGTAAAAAGCAGTTCCTTGCCGACGGGCTCAAGGTCTCATTCTGCTCCCTTGCCTTTCGCCCAGCACACAGAGCCTTTCATCCAGGGGACGGCTGGGGATGGAGATGCTCTGTGCTGGGATGGCAGTAACAAAAGTCACCGCTCCAGTTCAAGTGATACATTACACATGCTGCACCTTACCTAACTTAATTTCTGACGCACAACTCAAGGAGTAAAACAGTAGGGCTTGATTATACTCCGCTTCCTAACGCCAGAAAGGGTACCTGTTGGAATATACATTAGAAAAAGAAAAACCAAAATTCACTTCTTGTGTTTTTGTCCTTCCCCCAGCTCTCCTTCGCCTTCCCCCACTTCTTCCTTTCCTGTGATACTGAGTCATAGCTCAAGACAGCTTCCTCACTAACCCTTGTTTAAGATGGACTCCAGGGGGAGGATTTTCAGCCCTGGCATTGAGCTTCCCACCTGCAATTAACAGTAAGGAGCTAAGCAGCTAAACCTTTGTGTGAGCACTTACCTACACTATTACTTAAGCTGGTGGTTTTCTTTAGGTTTTGTTTGTTTGATCCAGCTCAAGAACTGTTCCAAGGCTGTGTGCTCTAGCAGCGACATTTTCAGGACAGTTCTGCACCCAGCCATACACACAAGTTCTTTTGTGCAGATGCTCAATTGTTATTAGGCTCATGACCTTGGGGGGAAAGAGGCCTTTCTTCCCCTCCCCCCTTTTTCTGAACCACAAAAACGGAATAATTCACTGCCCTGTTTCAAGGTAGAGGGACACTCTCAGCCTAAAATCATTTCTTAACAGTCAACTTTTTTTTTTTCTCCTGGTGAACAGGAAAAGATTGTGTTGAGAACGACAGATATTAAATGAAGAAGATAACCAATCTTACTAAAGCTATTTTTCTCCCCAGTCTGTTTGCCTGGAATCTCTTCTGGATGAATGTTTTCAACCAGATAATTTCTCTGTTCTGACCTTTCACATAGCAATAAATGAAAACATTTTCCAAAAACTAGACTCCTATTACCCATTTTCACATAGATACTGTTTTCCACTTATAAGGTACAACATTGCGAAAACCTCTAGCAAATAAAGACAGTCATCATGTTGATGATTTTATAAAATGTTAATAAACAACATCTTTTGCACTTGTATCTTTTGTCTATTTGCTGTCTCTTAGAAAATAGAAATTAAGACTCATCCTAATCCTGCAAAGATAGCTTAATATTATGTCCATTTTCAAACTGACATGATCAGAGCTGAAGGGACAAACTGAGAGATGCAGCCCCGAAATTCTGGTTCTCCTTTCTGTGTGCTCATCTATATGTCCTATTTTTATATTTCTAGTCTGGTCCGAAGCCTAGAAAGCGGGATTCATTGCAGCTGTTGGAGTATAGCACAATAATGGTGCTTTCTCATATGAAAGTAATAGAAGAATAACTTCTGGACGTCTAATAAAAATGACTTTATTACTGAAGTCATACGTGCAGAAACGTGCACCTTGCAAAGAAATTTGGGAATCGCCAGAGCACTTCAGTTGTTTTTTTGTTTGTTTGTATCACCATCCTTCCATGAGATCACAAATTCTTCCAAATCTCACCTCATTTCTGTCTTCAGGCCATCAGAACCACAAAAGCTCTGCTACAACATGGAAGGTACCAAAAACTGATGTCCAAAATAAAACCTCTATAACTCAAAGGAAAAAGGAGCCAGAATAAGTCACACAAATCCTGCTTCAGAAGTGCTTCCATGCCTCAGAGCTTCATTGTTTTTTCCAGCTGTAACAATTGGTCTAAGTAGATTATCCCTTCTAATAAATTTTGCTCAGCACTTCAGTGTCCTTTCCATTGTAGATCTCAAACTACACTGCTAAATAGAGTGCATCAAATTCACATTTTAGAAGGGGAAACTTAGATACAGAAAAGGGCTTGTAAACTCTGAGCCTGATCTCATATCAGAATTATAGGAGAAATCCACCTACCCACCTCGAAGCCAGGGGAATTTCTGAACTGACATTAGCAGGACCGAGATTATTTCACCCCAGTAATCTGACACCTCTGCCATTTACCTAAAATGGTTAACAACTCCCCCAAAGTCTCATTCAGCTAAAGTCGTTTTGCTGTTCCTGTCTCCGGGACTTTGTCATCCCTGCAGCAGCAAGCTATGCAGGGGGTAGTTAAGCGGCTCCAGCAGAACGCACAGTTCCTGGGTGATACCCTTTCCCTCGCATGTCAGTTATGATTAACAGTCATATGCATCAAACAGAGGAAACCATCCTCTGTGCACTGATGCCAGACCAGACGGATCTTGGAGCACCCAGAAAGATAGGCCTGGTAGACAAAAACATCTGTTTCAGAACTGACTTCACTGTTTTCTACATCTGCTCATATCACTTCATTTGGTGTTAACACACTTCACAAGAATCTTTTACTAATGAAATTGTCACTAAAAAATAGTAATTTGTTTGACTATTGTCCTCTGTACTGCTGCCTTTTCTGGATATGTGTCACACTGCAGATACAGGGAACAAGACAGTCACTGCAGGGACTTTTTCAAAGAACCTGATAGAGATACAAGAGCTCCTTATTTAAAGAAAGTCCTCCCATGCCACAAAGGGAATAATATTCTTCTGCTCCCTTTTGGGTGCTCTTTTTTGGTTATACAATTGTTATGCAATTTTTATTTTTATATAGATTTTTATTATGTGATTGATGTGTGAATGTAAGCGTGTACACGTCTCAGTGAAAGGGAATGCCAAAGACAAAATGGGACAGCCTCAGTTTTCTTCGTTTGGGTGTGTTTTGGGGTTGCTTTGCTTTTGTATTTCCAGCTTTGATGGTCATCTTCACTTTGCCTTCCACTGTCATCATCTACCTTCTTGACATTGTCCAGCCTAGTGGAGACAAGGCTCTTTGGGTGTTGACTGTTCCTCAAAGGATGAAACTTTCAGCCTCTTCAGCTTTAGTTTGCTGCTGGCTAGGGGCAGCTGGTTAAAAAACAGCCCAGTTATTCTGTACTGTAATATCCAGTTAATCATGCACCTCCTCTCTAACATATTAGGAAAGCACCACATACTGATTACTGTGCTTATATGCTAGTAAGAACCTACAAGTGATTCACAAACTAACAGAAAGCTGCCTGCTTCACTACATGTTCTGGAGCCTCAAACCTGGTACTACCTGAAGCCTTGCTGACTCACTTTCCTCTAAGAGCAATACAGGATATGAAGCCAAAGGGGTGTGTTAAGATGTCCCAGTTCTGCTGAAAAGGCAGGAATTTTCCTATTTCCTGGTGCAACCTGGATAGCTGTACTGGTCCAAACCCAGCATCCTGCAGGGATGTCTCAGGGAACACAGTGCAGCCCAGAAACCGCACAGCACTGTAATGAAGCTCCCAAGGAAACGTCCTTCTTCACCCTGGTTAGGACATCAGAAAGAGCCCTTGGGAGACACTCAAACAGTTGTCTTCTGCATAGGTTTACAATCAGGCTTTCAAGACTGCTTAAACATCTTTTACCTGAGCAAAGAAACTAGGAAAAGTGGTCCTCTGATATTTGATACTTAATGGGCATGCCTTTATTTATGTCACGGAAAGCCTGAGATGTATTTGTTTACATACTTAGCTGTTGTTTTATGAAGAATATGCTGAAAAACGGTATAGGAAGATGCCACCTTTGCAAAAAAGGTTAAAAAGGCAATCTAGTTTACTGAGACCTGTAACTGCAGCACTCACCACATCTGATCTATCTCCCAGTATTTTCCTCTAACCTTCCCCTTACTGCAAGCCAGAATCTTCCCACCAATCTCTATGTGGGTTCTTAGTAACACAAATAGTTTGGAGACATGTATTTTATTTCCCCAGACTGTTTTTCACCTTCAGAACTTAATTGCATGTCTTCTTACATCTTCCTCAAGATCAGCCTGGCTGACCACAGAACAAACGCCCTCACTCATTCTTCAGAACAGATGCTTGCAAAATAAAACAATGCTTCTCCAGGATGATAAGAATTTCTGGTTTTGGTAAAGCCATTTTCTTTTACAGAAATTTCCTCCTACTAAGAATGTCCTGTTTTTCCATGTGTTTCATAGAGGGGCTCTGAGAGATACAAATAAAATAATCTGGAGACTTTCTTGGCCCTAACTGAACACATTTGCAGGTTATACCTATTTTAGTTTAAAATAATGGCTTTACCTATTACTAATGAGAAGTATACTGAGTTTGAATGAACTACAAGTGTGAGCAATAACAGCAACCAAAAATATGAACTGTTATATTAAGACCAACTGTTAGAATTTGAGGCTCTGATTCCTCCCTCAATGTACTGATATAATCATGATTTTTTTTTCCACAGAAGAAACAATGAAATGCAGGTTTTCCCAATATTTTCAAATGCTTGTTCCATGTGTAAGTGTATGGCAAACTGAGCTTACATAAATTAGATGAAAAACATCTTGCTAATTAAGCAAATTATCAGCATCTCTTTTGATGAGAACATATTTGTCAAGATAGTAAGAAGCAAACACAACAAGATTTCTGAAAGTATTTTATAATTTTAGAAGCTTAAATTAAGCCACTTTAAAAACTTCTAATTTGAAGAACAGTGCACGTCTTCAGTAGGCTCCCTTCTGGGGTCTTAAGTAAAGCACCCAATAAAAGATTTTTCAAAAAATCACTGTGAGTTGCTTTTGAAGAAAAACATTTTTTTTTTTTTCATGGTAGAACATTTACTGGTAGAAAAAGTAATGCAAAAATAAAAAAACAACTAACAATCTCTCATCATACAAGCCCTCTAACAAAACAAAACAAAACTTCTTCAGCCTAAATTTAACATGGATCTGAACAAACCTGACACTCCAAAAGATGCAGGAAACACCCAAATCCTGTAACAAGGTGTGGTACAGAGCACCCTAAGTGACTACTTACTGTTTCAGAAACCCTGTGTGGTGCAACACCATATGAAGATACTCACCTCCATCCAAGACAGCAGTAAAACCCTATTAAATAGCTTGAAAGACTAATTAGCTTGAGAACAGTGCTGAAGAACAATATTGCTCTGGTATTACTCAACTAGCTCACTTGAAGCCCTCTCCACTGCACACTACAGGCATGTCCTTTATATGAAAACCTAAGCCCCTAAGTGACAAAACCCCTGCTGACCCAGCTTGTCCCTCAACCTTTTATATTAAACTTCTATCTTCAGCTTTTCAGAGCTAAATATACTGCTTTTTGCTGGATGCCATAAGCAGCAGTTGAATCTAACGAGGCCTGTATCCAAATCATAAAAGAACTCAGATATAAAATGTCACATCCATATTTATTTGAAATGTTAAAAACTTTCAGTCTTTATAAGCATAATCAAAATTTGTGTTCTGTATATGCTTTTCTCCTCTGGAAAAAATAATGATCTATCATTTTAAAGGAATCAATGTATGTTTTTATGATTGGCACCTGACATTTCATTAAAGTCAGGTTTCTTTGAAATGCGATATCTATAATTCTGTTTAATGTAGAACTCCCTCTGTGCATTTTATATATGTAGACAGTGAGCATGCATATATTTTCCCTCTTTAACTTTTCTAATAGTGAGTCTGTTTCTAGTATTAAAAAGCATACATATTTTGCATGTAAACTTAGTATATGCAATATTTAATACATTATATGCGTGTGAATTATATGGATTTTGTATTTATTTTATGCAGTTGATTAGTGTCTATCTTATGGCTCATTTCACTAGAGCTGTCCTCATAGCTGGAAGGGTGCCGTGCTCTTCAGAACACTCCCCAGACCTGAACCTTTCCAACCCCTCAGCTTTCTGCGTTGACGCGCTGCCACCACAGCCTACTCAAACCACCCCCGGAGCAGGATGTCTGGCCACAGACGGCCTGATTTCCCACCACCATGCCGAATGCCGAGCTAAGAATGACGAACTGGGTTATTTCCCCACTGCTAGGAGAAGATTCAAGGTGGTGCCCCATTCAAATTTGCATGTCTTGTTTACCAAGCACATTGCAGTCATTAGCTAACCACCGTTCTACTAATTCCCGTATTTGAATGCTCTTTCATTTAGTACTTCCTGCGGTTACTGTAATTACATTTCAGGGCTCATTGGCTGAGAAAGTCAAATGATGTGATATAAAAAGAATAATGTTAAAGCAAAAGTTCTCATCTCTAAATGTCAAATATAGAAGAATGTACCATGAGTTCGCACCAAATGAGACTGCCACTTTTAATCCTATAGGTAGCTATGTATAGTAATTGTTCTTCCTATTCTCTTCCTTTTTCTTATTCCTATTGGTTAATTTATTATGCTCTGGTCCTTTACTATATTGGACAATAAGAAAAGGGCATAACAAGACAAAGCATGCTAGAATTTTAAGTAATTTCTACAGACATAAACCCAGATCTTCAACAGACCTTTCTTCCAATGACCCTGAGGTAAACCATACTCACCATCTGGAATCTTTTATTTATATTTTATCAGAATTATTCAGAACTATTATTAGTAGCAATATCTATCAATATTTACTAATAATTACCATCATTATTTTGATTGCAGGAATACAACAGTCTACTTGGGATCAAACATACACTTGCATCTTTTAAGGAGTTGTCAGGGCTCTCCATGTGGCTGACACTACTTTTACCACTGGATAGCCACAGAAATATAACCTGAGATGGAAATTGATGTTTTTCCTGACAGCAGCTGGTTCTGTTTTTCCACATCAGGGAGGAGGCAGGGTTATGCTTTAGTCCATATAGGGTGGAGAGCGAAGAATTTGTTTTGGATTGGGCAAAATGAATGACGAAGGAATCTAGATGTGCCAGTACGTTAATAAATGACTTTGAACACCTATGTGGAAGGCACAGGCAGTTGCTGTGCTCGGTGCTTCCCCTTCTCCCAATGTTGAATATAATTATAGACAGCAGCAACAGATGTTGCCAATAAACTTAAAAGGAGAAACGGAAGTGGTAGAAATAGAAATGCAGTGTCATATAGACAAAAAAAAAAAAAAACAGGAGGAGGAACACCTGAAAATGCAGTGACTTTCTTTCCACGGAAGGCAGACGTGTGACTGCAATGCCTATCTCCCTCTGCAGTTACACAGACGGTTGCAAATGCTGTAACGGTACAAAGATCACAGAATATCCCACAAAGCCATAGAAGGAAGGAAACCAGTAGCATTGCTTAATAGTCTGCTTATTTTACAGTCAAGTGGATTGCCAAGCAACTAAGCTATAACAAGTCCCATATTTAGGGGAAGAATTGTTTGTCTTCTGTCTGTCCCTGCTTGCAAATGGCAAACGGAGGGTGTTCCTAAGCCAGACAATTCAAGTACAGCATGTTCCACCAGCCCTGTGCCTGTGCCACCAAGCAGCTGGCGCTAATGACTGCAACGGTTGACACATGCGCCTTGCCAGAGCGTAAGTTTATCATCGTCACTGTGACTTCTACTCTCTAGTGCTCAAAACAACAGCAAAAAAAAAAAAAAGCCCCTGCAGTTACTCAGGAATCTGAGATTCCCACATTGCTTACCATGACCAGATCCCTTCAGGACTGCATCAACTACACCCCCTTATGACAAAGAGTTGTCTAAGCACATGCATCCAAAGCTGTTTGAGATGACACAGGGTATCTGAAATGCTGACACACTACACAAACAGAATACCCCCATGGACCAACAGCTGGAGGCCAGGTGAAAAATCCTAGGGTATGTGAAATGGCTCTAGATGCCTCATTTAGGCAACCGACCTGAGCCCCAAAGGCCCTCTTCATGTCTTGCATTCTTCAGCCACATGATCTATCAGTAGAAATGGGTTAGTATTGCAATTAAAAAGCACCTACATAAAAGTATTAATACTTACAGTGTGTTCATTTGGGAGTCCATCTTAAATCACTTATGAAGACTAAAAATGTAGTATTTATTTCTTCTGAATACAAGCAGATACTGAGGACTCTCACCCAAGAGAACCATCTGTAAGCACAGTGCTCAAGCCCCAAGAAAGATGTGGTTAGGGCAAACGACAGGAAGGCTAACACTTCAGGACTTCACATAGTTGGGTCCCCATCCCAAGGCATCCTACTGCTGAAGGATGACAGTGCAGCAACAAAACAAGCCTGAAGTCATACAGGTGAGTGGGCCAAAATGACTCCGGCCTGGGCCACGGACCTCTGCAGCATTATTTCAGGGATAAATCTAGCTGGCCAATCTCAGTACTCACAGTCCTTAAGAGACATCTTATTATCTGATAGATGTTTGTAATCTCATTAGTGGCTTTTCAGGAAGCAACTAACTTTATTCAGAAGATATGCCTTTTTCCATGGCTCAGCTTTCTGACACTGATGTTTTCCAGGATTCTGCCTAATGGTAATAGAACAAAATTTAAGGTGTGATGAAAAACTATAATCTAAATGTACAAGCAGTACTTCAACTTAGACTGATTTCACTTTACTTTAATGCCCAGCTGAAATATTGAGTAATGAAAGGAATGAAAAAGAATTGTTGAAATGTTGAAATGGATGACTGATTTAAAACCATCAGCCAATTTTAAAACTGATTCTTTTTGGAATTCAGTGTTTTACTCAAAATAATAGGATCAAATCAATGACAAAAACACTATTTTCCTTCAGTCTGAAATGATACTAATAACCAAAGTAGAATTCAGCCATGAAAACATCCGCTGGCTGCTCAGTGCTAAATTTTGATTGGAATAAGACTAAAGTGTTTCTCTTTGGGAAATTACTGCATTTAAAGCCACTGTTTTTACTTCCAAATTTACTAAACTTCATATCTTTGACCCAGTTCCTCTCTGTATATCCCAAAATTGAAAAAGTTGACAACAGAAATCCCCAAACCCCACGACCTGATGGCTATCGTTCTCACTGAAGCACAGTGTGTTTTATAGGGAGGAGGTAATGTCAAAAGGTAAGGTATAGCTTGTTTATTACATAAATATACACAGGGTCTTATTGTTTTACTCAGCAACTGCCACAAACTCAACTAGAGAACAGAAAAGTGGGGGTATAAACGACTACAACACAAATTTCTGTCATTCCTTCAAGCACACGCTGCTCTGCAAGCAAGGCAGCTATCTTCCACTGGGGTGCCAGCACTGCTGTAGCTTACAACAGGCACTTGCTGCCAAGCAGCTCCTACATCTTGCTCAAAGAAGATGCAATCAGTGACAGGAACTGGAAGAAACACTGCACTGTGCAGAGATATATTTGGATGAAACGTGGGTGAAACTGTTCCTTACCTGTTAGAGATGACCTCTGCCTGTCCACTCAGAGAACAGAAAGTCCCACTGAGCAGAAAACAACACACCACCAGCAACAAATAAAAAAGTGACAGGTTCAAGATAAAAATATGAGCCCACTCCAGGCCAAATAACTGAAGACCATGTCGTAGTTAACAATAACTAATTTCTCTCTTTGTTTGCTTCCCTTCTCCAGCAGGACAGGCTTGTTTTAGCAGGTTACTTATCTTTCTTACCTTTTCAGGGATTCTATCAAAAAAAAAATTTTTTAGTTTCAGAACAGATTTCTGTCTACTTTCAAAATACTCAATGTCTGTTAACCAAAAATGAATGCAGAGCTTTTGTCTACCTATACCTTGGACACCGACATTTTTATGCCAAAGACCTCTCTGTAGCAGAGTGAGCTCTCTAACCCCGGGCTGACCACCACAGACTGAAAAATGGCCTTTACAGATTTACTGAATTAATTCAGTGTACCTTTTCATGCTCAGGCAACCTTATTGGGCATGCCGTACGGGCTGCAGCAGAAAGGAGGATACCAGGCTTCTTGCAGCTGAGGAGGAGGCAGAGTATATCAACTTCCACAATAAAAACTAAACTTCCAGGGATAATCTGAAACACTGACTGCCAGTCCAATCTGGGAAGTGATCATAAAGCACATGAAGCAGTGGAATGTTCAGTGATGTTCATAGAATCATAGAATGGTTTGGGTTGGAAGGGACCTTAAAGATCATCTGGTTCCAACCACCCTGCCAGGAGCAGGGATGCCACCCACTAGATCAGGTTGCTCAGGGCCCCTTCCAACCTGGCCTTGAACACCTCCAGGGATGGGGCATCCACAACTGCTCTGGGCAACCTGTTCCAGTGCCTCACCACCCTCTGAGTAAAGAATTTCTTCCTAATGTCTAATCTAAGCCTACTCTCTTCTAGTTTAAAGCCGTCACCCCTTGTCCTATCACTACACTCCCTGATAAGAGTCCCTCTCCACATTTCCTGTAGGACCCCTTTAGGTACTGGAAAGCTGCTGTAAGGTCTCCCTGGAGCCTTCTCTTCTCCAGGCTGAACATCCCCAGCTCTCTCAGCCTGTCTTCATAGGAGAGGTGCTCCAGCCTTCTGACCATCCTCGTGACCCTGCTCTGGACCTGCTCCAACAGGTCCATGCCCTTATGTTGGGGGCCCCAAAGCTGAAGGCAGTACTCCAGGTGGGGTTTCCACTGTCATTGTCAGAGTTGTGTTGTTTGCTGGGAAAAATAGGGGAGAAAACCTAGGCAGCTCTGCCAGTCAGTTCCCAATATATATTCTGAAAACAAAAGATTTTCAGAGCAAAAGGAAAGTACCCAGCAGTAAAATCTCAGCAGGGCCACACTGCTGACACTGAATGGGTGAATAGGCCTATGCTCAGAAATCTGAGTTCTGAACAAAAGTGCGCACGGAGCAGCTGGAAGCTGCAGGAGATCGAATCAACAAGCAGAGACATTCAGCTATTTTCTCTTAACTACAAGATGCTAGAAGATCTATAGCGAGCAATGGATTGAAAGGGATCTTACTGTAGGCGCAGCTGAGAGGGGAGGCATTGCTAAGAAGGGCATAAAAGCATTTGCTGTACTCACTTGTTCATTACAGAAAGAGAAGGGGGAAAAAGATGCAAATTAAATGGAAATGCCTCATTTTGATAGGAGCTGAAAATAACACAGCAGCACATGGGGAGGCACAGCTGGTACTCAGGCTTATTGCTACCATCAGGGCTGAATGGCTATCAGGATTAGAAGCAAACCAGGCTAAAACAAAGCAGCACCAGGCAGTTTCTTCTCTCCCCCACTCCCACCACACCCCGGTTCTCCTCCTTCCTGCTAACTACAGTTCACTCCCATACCACTATTAATTCAGTTTAAAATGGCAGACTGCACTGATCTGTGCGCAAGCTTACAGGCTGGGCTTGTGCCCATTTTGGTACAGCACAGATTGCTTCCAGTATTGCAGAGGGAGCCATCTGGGAGGAAGCGCAAATGCTCGGCTACTTAATTGGTGCTTTCGGTAAAACAGAGCACAGTCAGGATTGACAGACCTAGAGAAAATAACAAAAGTAGCCATTGTGAAGTGAGGGAAAGAAAAATCCTACTTACACTCCAAACTCTGACAAGATCAGGAAATAAATAGGATTTGTGACAACCACCTGCACAGTGGATAACCTTTGGTGTTGCTGCTTCTCCACCCCAGTTCGAAAGACATTGCCTGATTTTCCCAACTCAAACAGGAGTAGGGGGACTGCCTTCATGGACATGATAAGCTCTTGTTCACACAGCAGGATGATAATATATACTACAGGAAAACTACTATACACCTTCTCTTCTGGATATTGGAGTAAAGGGAGACCAACTCTTGACTGGGATTTCTAATATGGCCTCATTTACTAAACTCACTTCAATAGCATTTCCAGATTCTCTTTCTCAGTTTTACAATTCATGGATGTCTCCTGATTTCTTCATGCGAATTGCAGCAAGTCTTCATTAATGAAGGGTGGGCATGATTCCATCATCAAACATGTTCATATCTGCCTCTCCTACTGCTTCTCTCATCTTCCCTCCCGCCCCCTTAAATATATGTACTCCGGTTGCCTATTTGGCAGATTAGATTTTAGCTCTCACACTTTCTAAATCCCCCATAATTTGAGAATTCCAGGATCTTCCATGTTGCAGACTTCCTTCTCTCCTTCAGCTCATCACACCTCCAAAATTTTCTTGTTGCTCATGAAACAAGTTGACCTGGCCTCCTCCTTCAGGTTTTCAACTGTTCTTCGGCTTACCTCAGTCTCCACAGATCAGCTATCCAGCCAATACCTGATTTTGCAACAGTTTACAAAATACATTTTGTGCTCTACTCCTGTTTTTGTAAAAATCTCAAAATTTTTTAAACCAGCTCAAGTTTTTAAGCCAACTCAAGTTTAGTAATTAGATCCAGACCGGAACATAGCTAGCAGGGGGTCTGGTGTAAATACTAGCTTTTATACCATCTTGGACAATGGCTTAAGTGCTGAACTATTGCAGATAATGCCTTCATAAATTTAAGAAGGCTCTTCTCACCTCATGCTCTCAGCACTGTTAATGCTTTGCCACTGTGGATCAATAAAATGTATCCAGGCCTCCCCACAAGCCAGCATTTTAAGGAAGCATGGCCATATCTACTGGTAGGGCAAACCAACACCACCTAGTATCCATTTTCTTGGCGTCTTCCAAATACATAACATTAGCTTTCCAGAAACACCACCAAAGGGCTTACTGCATGGCAACAAGATCAAAGAAAACAAAGTTATTCGTTTGTTATGGTTGGAAACTGTAGTTCATCTTTGGCAGATGTGAACTTCAAACCCTTTATCAAAGGTCATTCATGCATGTTAAGAAACCTGAGAGTACAACAAACAAGATGATATTTCATTTTGAGTTTCTGAAAGCTACAAGAAGTGCTATGAAAGACACTAAAAACAAAACCAAGAAACCATGTCATCATTTTTACACAAACATTACTTTAAAGTACTTTGACCTGTCTGCACCCACATTTTTATGCTATAGTTCACGGACATTCTTATTTCGGCTAAAAAAGCTTATTTCAATTAACCTTAAACCTATACCTTGTTAACTCAATCTAGTCCTAATTGAGAACCTGCATAGTGTGGTTTTTTTTTTTTTGTACCAGCTTAATTAACCTTGTTAAAAAAAAATCACACTTTTATTTAAACCTAAGTAAAGACAGCTTCAGACAAACCTTCTAAGGGATCACCTACAATTTCTGAGAAGAGTAATCACAGAAAAGACTGATCACATCAATCAGCCTAAGCTCTTAAGAGCCCAGCACAAAGGTTTTTGACACCTATTTAGGACACGTCTTTCATTGCTCGATACCATATTGATGCTGTGTTCCCAAAGGGGACCAGCTGCAAACGGACAATGCTGCGACTTGACTGCAGTGACTCCTACCATACGCCAACTGCTGTTGTTGGCTTATTTTTGGACACTAGCCTCCTGCAGTAACTGGTGTGAAATCACTTCCAGAGAAGCAATCAGATAAAATTTCAGTCCCCGAAGGCCGTGTTTGGCCTTGGGCTCATGTATGAGTCCCTGGAAAAAGCAACTTTATAAAGAAAAAAGGAAGCTAACTCTACTTTTGCTCATAGCTAGTGCTCCATTCTCCTTGCAAAGAATGATGGCAAATGCAAAGTTTGAAAATAAGTTATAGTGATGGCTTTTTAAGTATTCTAAACTGTTTCTTGTCATAGAATTGTCATATGATGGTTATCTCATCCACCAATTATTTTATAGTTTAGTGTCTCAGGTTGCTGATCACAAGTTTATTTGGACTAAATATCAGTCTGAATATATCCACTGATAACTTTTGCTATTATTTGACTGGTTGTCCTCATTTTCTTCTTCAAAATTATTTAATCCAGCCAGTTCTGGGAGTTTGGATGCTAGAACACAGAAGCACAGCCCAATAACTATTTCCCTTTGAAAGGTATTTCTAGACTGAACTGAAATAGACAGGACTAATGGTCAGATTTCAGCCAACTGAATAAAAACAAACAAGCAAACAAACAAAATAAAAACCAAAGCCATCAATAAGCTCTAGCAGCTGATTTTCAAGGATGAAGTTCTCATTTCCGGAAGGCAACTTGCCAGCATACTGCCCATTTCCTCTGCACAGGGTAGCGCAGCACGAGTCAGCTGCAGAGCAGGCTTGCCCTTGCCATCTGCGAGATACCTCCGCTCTCTTCTGTCGGTATGTCTACAGTGCTCCTGGAGATGAGAGGGTACTTCAGCTTCCAGATGCATTTTGGGCTCCACACACATAGAAACAACAAGAGTGACTAGCTGCCATGGTACTACGGTACCGAATTTCCAGGTCCTGGAGAGAAGCAGTAAGATCACAGCCTCACGTCAGCAAGAACAGACTGTAAGGGGAGACGGTTTCAGACTCTTCCTCTGCTTAGGAAAAGGTTGTTGTCTTAGCTTTGGTCACCCAGTCTGTTTTAGAATCCTTGTTTTACAAACAAGTCAGTTAGAGTTTTCACTCGCAACAGCTTACAAAGTAAAAAATATATATATATAATGCATATATATACATAATACGTACATAAACAAAAACTGGGAGCTTTCTGAATACCTTTGCCCACAGTTAGATTGTTCAATGAAACAAAAACACNTATAATATATAATAAAAATACTTCTTCCTAGTAAAAACCAAAACAGATTTGCAGTACAATTGATCAGTGAACTAAAGGAGAATAGCTGAAAATGCAGATTTCTGAAAGAATAATAATTTTCTGAAATAACTGAAAATGTGTATCTACCATTAGACTGCAGAGATAAGCTGCTCCTAGCAGTGCCTCGCTCTGCAAGGATGGCGACTGCACTGACAGCCCAGATTACAGATGCATGTTGCTTTGTTCCCCCAGGGAAGCGTGTATGTTTAAGGGGATGCTATTAAGCATGGCAAGTCCCAACATGAGCCTTTTCTTGTCTTTTTACACAGTTCTGTGTGACTATCTGTACACACTTTATTTTATGGAAGATTTATGAACGTCACTACAGACACACAAACAAGACACAGCCTAGCTAAATGCCAGACACGTAGCTCACCGAACTCCCTGCAGTACAGGGCACTGACTGAATCTACAGCTTCATTCATCGCTGTAATGCAGCCAAGATCTGCAGAGACTGTAAGTAAGTCATTAGCATACATGTAATTCCCCCCAAATGACCAACCTGATGTCTGTTTGCATTGAAATGGGTCACTGCAGGCTGTGACTCGCAATGCCCACAGCAAGAACACCTTCTGCAGCATGCAGGTGTGTCCTAGCACAGCAAGAACCCCAAATATTTATGCCTACAAAGATAACTCTAGAAAAATGTCTTGTGTAAAGGCCTTTGAATGCTCATTCTTTCTGGCATCCCTCTCTGCAGGGACAGATCCTTTATCCTGGGTAGCAATTAAATCTCCTGGTCATTGTAGCTGTTGTATCCCTATGGGCTGGGGCAACACCCAGTAGTCCCACTATATAGCACGGTAACTGCAAATGATATTAAAGATGATGCTATCTATGTCTTATTTTATGCACTTGAGGATTCCTTCATCACAGTGCCATCTCCTTGTGCTGTCATTACATTCCAGCTGAAGCCTCAGAAAGAAACCACTAGTAAGTCAGAAATCTTGCAGGAATACGTCCCCATTTGTACTGTCACAGAAACCACTCTTCTGCTCTGCTAAAAAGGACACTGTATCCCCCCATATAATCTGAATGCATGAGGCCTCTCACACTTGGGTGGTTTCCTGGGGGAACTGCCACTCCAGAATGAGACGTTTAACAGCTCAAATCTTGCGGCTTTTTATCTAGCTGCTCATTTCCACCATTCGGAGCTTTTTTCCATCCATCTGCACAGGCAGCCTGATTATCATCCTCTTCGCTCTGTACATAATAATAACAGCTTATCTGGAGTTATCACTGTGGACCACGCAAGCAGAGAATAACCAGGCTGATATATGCTGCTAAGCTACAGGAACACTTTCCCCGGCTTAGTTAACCCTCTCACAGACCTTCACCTCCGCTCTCTGCATACAAAATTTCTGGGGCTTTTTAGCTGAACTGCTTGGTCTCATTTTCTTCCGGATGACAAAGCACAGTACGGGATCTTCACACAGAACTCGACACGTTTCTTTACCAAAGAACTCTGTATTTCTGATGTACTGTATTCTCTTTGATAATCTAAATCAAAGCTTGAAAGTATTTTATCAGCAGACGGATAGTTTGAGTGACTGGTTATTACATCTATGCAAATACAGTGGCACAGTTTACTACCACTGAGACGGTCTTGGGTACCTTGCTAATTAAGGCAGCTAAGAGGACAAAAGGTTAGTGATGCTAGTAGTTTCCACATTCAGCTCTTTCTATGAATGTTAAACATTCCTTTTTAGCATGTTTCAGTATTGCTAATTATAACTTTTCTTTTCTTTTTTTTTTAAATTTGTGACCAGCAGCATTTTCCTTGTGCTAAGCTTGTTCAGAATCAGCGTGACTCATGTGAAGTATTGGAAAGCCAGTGATTTATGCGGTTCAGGTTCTGCTTCGGATGCTGACTTCTTACAGCAGTTTTCCCCGTTCTTGCAGCAACGATCTTACAGGTGGCGTCAGCTGCCATTTTCTGTGCTCCGCAGAGCTGTAATATATGCCCTTCCCCTCATAATTTGCCTTCTGGTGGTGTCGTCATCATATGATCCCTTGCTACTTTTAGAAAATGCAGAGAACATATAAAGTGAAAAATATGATCCCCTTTTTCTGCTACCATCTAGGAACTTTTAAAGTATGTAATTGAGTATGTTTTCCTTTTGCTGCACTTGCATAAGCACAACTCATCAACATCAAGACCATACCCTCTTAAAATTCCTTGATGCACCACAAGACAGGTACTTCCACATTCAGATGAGTACAGCAGTAAATCCACACTAACGGCAGCTTCCCAAGACTCAGTCCTTGCAGCAAAATGGAAACCAGCAGTTGCTCACGTGATGACATACATGAAATCATATTCTCACTGTAGATGCAAAATCACTGGGCTAATGAGTGGCATGTTAAACATGAGAGGCAAAGGGAGATGGACAATCTTTCCATTGCATCTTCAGAACCTCCTCAGGGCATCTTAAGCTAAAGACCTTTTGAGCACAAGTCACATTCTTCCATAGCTCATTCCAACCACTCTCTCTTCCTCCTTCCCTGTTCAGTCAATCCTTCATAAAAGCTATTTAAGGGTCATACAAATGTGGAAAGTCCCCACTGCAACTACATACTTCCTCTGAAAAGCTCACCGGTTTTGTACACTTTCTTTCTGGGCTCCTGCTTTAGGCTGAACCACTATCTGGCATACTTTGACAGTCTCCTCAGCACCGTTCATTTCACTGCACTGAGGAAAGACCTTTCCAGCCACTGGATTTCTTGAAGGAGGTCATATATATCAGACTTTAGTTTTTTATCTCTTCCTTACAGTCGCACAAGAATTTCCCTTCTAATTCCCATGTACTGATCAAAACACTTGATATACCTCAAGATGCCAACTCAAAATGAAATCCACGAAGAGCCTTAGGAACTCCAAAAATACTTTCCACGTAATGCTGGGAAGCAACGGCACATTTCTTGGTCTAGGTAGAATACGGGTCCACTCACATTCCTGGTGTCTGAGCATCATAATTTGATCTCTTAGCATAAGCTTCTCCTTGGTCAAACACAGCAAAGCCAGCCAATTTTCCACCGAGCTACACTGGATCTGGGCAGCAAGTGTTTCTCTCTGTAGTTTTACAGCTTAATTCCCTATTATAGATGCTCAGTGTCCTATCCTTTGTAATAGGGAACATAATGGCATTTCTAAGATTCTTTCAGCTCCTGTTATAGATGGTGACCTTTATATGAAAGGGTCTAAACAGTGATGTTGCATCGTTTTTTCACCAAACAGGAAAGACAGCTGTTCATCCTGAAATCTGGAATACTCTATCTCCCTGAATCCCCAATGCTCTTTTCATAGCACTTTATAGACCTCTTCGTGGAGCTTCTGTGACGAGCAGGCTATTCTAGCTAGGATGAAAACAAAGGGCTTAGATTGTTCTGCAAATAAGTTTTTAGCTGGGCACTGACATTAATTACCCCCAAAACTACATGCAACTCCAGTGCTTCTACTCCAGCTCAAATTACAGGACACAGTGCCCACTGCATGTACTGTACTTCCTATCTGGGTCACGTGGCCCAAAGGGATTCTAATTACCTTTTCAACTGTCCTTGGGCTTCAAGATTTATCCCTATTTCTGGTTCTGTAAATCAAACTGGTCAAAGTTGAAGCTTGTTTTGATCTCTCATCATTTTGCAAACATGCAGATGGATTAAGATGGTTCTCTTTCTTTGGATGCAACCTGGAAGTCAGTCCTGCTTTGAAGGAGGTGCTGGTCCCTTCAACGTAAATTTTTCTATGATTTTTGTCTTTGATCTGAAAAATCTTTTGTCACCTTTAACCAACCATGGGCCTCTCCACTGACTATAGCTTATGATTTTAGCTATGGCAAGGATCAACTGTAATTAGACAATCTGAAAAAAAAAAAAGGGTATGCAATTCACCTCCTGCACCTTCAGATATCTTCCCAGTTCCAGAAACTCATGTGTGAACTGCACCGGAGACTGGAATTGTGTTCAGTAACTTTCCATCAGATCCTTGCAACCTCCAAACCAATGAGACAGGAAAGGTGATCGAGGGCTACACGAGCCAGATGGTCTAAGACTGTCAAATGCACAAGTCAAATCTAGCCTGCAAGATGTCTCCATTCACCCCAGCACTTTTATTTGGGAAGAAAGAAAGGGCTATGAAGACTTAACCAGCTGCATGCTTGAAAACAGCTCTACACAGTGAATTCAAACTGCCGTTGGCACTGACTGAGAAGTGAGAGCTGAGCTTCAAGCCGCCGTCCTCCTGAGCATGCATATGGCCAAGCCCTTGGAGACACCACATCAGGCATCTAAAAAAGTAATACAGCCAAAGGAGTTTACTTAAACTACAGACCTCCTCTTATCCCATGGTTATATTTTTTCAAAAATGCCTTTATTTAAAGAAAATAATGACCATTCAATAAATCCTTAAAATCTACTGTAAAGTAGAAGGTGAGACTACATTTCCCTCCAAATATCTTGAAGTTTCACTGTTGAATTTGTCAAGTTCATTGCAGCTCCTGCAATCTCAATCCCTTTCATAATCCAGGCTTACTCTGGCATTTGAAGCCGCTGCAGCTAAGCCAGTCTCTTCGACCTGATTTTGTGAGGTGTTCAACAGCCCTGACTCTGTGGGGAGCAGCAGGAACCTCAGCACCTGAATGTGTTGGTTTAAAGCGATAAATTCCTATAACCTCTCTTCTATGTACAGTTGCCTGAGAAACCAGTGTAACATCACTGTGAAATTGTGGCTGTCATCTGACGCCCATTACTTGCAGTCACTATTACTACTGGTCTTGGCAATTCGGGGTGGCAGTGGGCTGTTTATGCTCAAGAATGGAGCACTTTGGTGACCTGCTAGTTTGGTGGAGCCTGCTCTCCCCAAGGCTGCTGTCCCACCAGCGTTTAAATGGCTCTGTGGTCCCACCCTCTCTTGTCCACTGCTCATCTGACCACCCAACGAACCAGCCTGGGGAGCCAACATGGTCAAAGATGACTAGCTGAAGCAGTGGGCAGATTTTGGCTGGCTGTCCCACAGGTTGGGATGGCGAGAGGAGGCAGGCACACTGGCCCAGGACAGCAGCACCCATGCCCATCGTCCCATGCAGCTGTGGAGCTGGGTCCTGGGCATGCCACTCTCTAATGAACTGAGGACTTCAGCTTTGCTCCCGTACCTGGTCATTCACTTCACAGAGATCGTCTCCTTTAGGGTAGTAGAAATTGCTCTTAATATCCAGCACTACAGTCTCTCATTTCTCCATCGTAGACTGCTGCTCTTATGCAGTGTTTTATAAGACTGCTCTCCTGATGCAATAAAACCAATTATTTTGGTGCAACCTTTCCCTTCTAATGCATTCCAGCTGGGATTTTGGAAAAAAAAAAAAAAAGCCTAGGTACAAAAGCATTTTCTGAAAAGACAGACCAGACAGACGAGAAAACAGTACAAGTGGGCAGATTTTCCATTTCCCCACAGAAATCACAGAATCACAGCATGGTTGAGGTTGGAAGGGACCTCTGGAGGTCTTCTGGTCCAACCCCCCTGCTCAAGCAGGGACACCTAGAGCAGGCTGCCCAGGACCACGTCCAGATGGCTTTTGAAGATGGCCAGCTCTCCTGTCCTTCCCTCCACTTCTCTGAGTGGACCTGCTGATCTACCAGACAGGCAACCACGATGAGCATCTCCTTGAACGAACCAGACTGGACAAACTCCTCCGCCCCTATAACCTTCACAGGTTAGCGTTGCTGCTAAGTTAAAATACTACGGCATGAACAAACACAGTGGTATTGAAAATATCACCTCACTCTTTCACAGTGCTCTTGTGGGTCCTCCCAGCAGTGCTGGGGCATGTGTATAATTCCCTCCCCGCAGCTTCCTACCGAGTTATTCTGTCTGCACTATCTGAAGCACACATGCTGCAAATTCTTGGGCAGGCATGAAACCAGCTCTTCAAGTGCCTCTTTGCCAGTTCTTTGGGCTCCAAACCGCTGCTTTGCATCACATGGAGAGATTTAGCAGAGCCACATCATCCCAACCTCCCCCAGGACTGCTGAGCCCCACCAAATGTGCTTCTTCTCACATTTCGGTTTAATTTGTGCCTGTGGTGTCTCTCATGTAGGCCTGCAACTGCTAGCAGTACGAGTCAGACAAGGGAGGTTTGCCGGTTCTTTCCCCTAGGCTGGTTTTTTTCTCTTCTCCCTGGTCTCTTTCTCTCAGGGACCAGCTCTTCCTATGCTCAAAGCTCTACCACGTTGCTCATGCTTCCCAGGTTTGGTGCAGCACTGAAACAGTGCCGCACCACTCCACGTTCAAAAAGACCTCACTCTCAACTCAATTTTTAATCAAAGTTTTCCCTTCTACAGAATCTGAAGCAACCTGGGCAAGCAGATCCATCTGTCAGGTGAGCTGGAGAGGTGACACGTCGAGCCAGAGAGCTTGACCCCTGCCGCACACACCTCGCGCCCTGACACCACGCTGGGTGGAAGCGGATCAGAACAAAAGCACTGAAGATGAACGATCTCCAGCATACGTTTCCTGTGGGGATTATAAAGAAGGCATGTGACCGGTGGAAAATACTGAGCATGACCATACGGGAGCTACCACACCACAGCCCAACTCCCTGCATGGACAATTTTGCTTTGCTCTTTCCTAGCTCGTAATGTGCCGCAGGGTTAGCATCTGTTAGTACATCGTGTCCTAGCTTCCCACATCACATCGGCGTTGCCCAATGTTTGTCTTTCCCAGCATCCAGGAAGCGATAAGCACGTCTGTGTTTCTGCACTGGCCCTCACACTATCTCCTACTGCCCTTCTCGCTGCTGTTAAAAGGAAAGAGCAAAACCAGAATTGCTCAGTGAGAGTGTTTGACATTTAAAATATTTGTATTACTGAGTGACAGAATAAAGGATCTAAAATAGGACTTGCTCCTTGTTTGAAGCTGAAGTTATGATTTTTCCTGCTTGTTTTTTTTTCTTTTTTCTTTTTAATCAGAGAAAAGAGTAAGAAAATGTAAAACCCTCAGTTCCTAAATACTAAGTGTAATCAGCAGGATGAAAAAGCTCTTATCTGCTCATTTCGTGCTTTTTGGACAGCTGCAGAAATGGCTTCTGTGATGTTTTCAAGGACCAGATGAAGCTGAATTTTATTAATTTATTTTAGCATTATGCAGGTCTGCCTAGTGGACCCAATACCGCTCTGGCAGGACAGAAATATTAACAATTATATGGTCGCACTTGCCATTCAACAACTTGGGAATATGAAGATAGGAGGAGAGGGGAGGCCAAAAAACCCTAATTTTGACTCCATTTTGATCAAATTAATTCCGATTCAATTTTTTTTCTCTGAAAGCAAAACCGCTGGTTCCCGGAGCGGCAGCAGGGCTGGGCGTGCAGCCTGCCCGGGCCGGCTGCGCAAGGGCCGCCCTGCGTCGGCCAGAGCATCTGAACAGCACAGACCCACCTCCCCTGGAGGCCCCCTCGGTACCAGGTCCCTGCCCCGTGTCACGGCCGAGGACAGAGGGTCCAGGGCCGGGGTTTGGACGAAGGCAGAGCCAGGAGGGGGCCGGCAGCCCCATCGCACCTGCCTGCGCCAGCCCAGGCAGGGGCAGGGCACAGCCTGGGCTCGGATCTACTGCAACTGCTCACCTGTACGTAAGCCCTCTCTGAAGGCGAATAACCGCTGCTGGACCCTTCTGGGAAGCTGGTAGCGGTTGTTACGGCAGCCCCCATCTCCCTTTTCTAAATTCACTTACGAGGGAACCACGGAAACAGAAGGAACCACAGCTGTTGTCGGTACCAGCCAGCTAGCCCGCTGGTGGCCGGATCTACAAGCCCGATGTGACAAGCACGCCCTTTATCGATGCGCTCCGTAAAGCAAGAGGGGAGCACTAACACGAGCACCGCATACTTTCGGCTTTCCGCGTCTGCAGCATGCACTGCCTGCAGGAGGGCAGGCGCGGGACCGATTTTATCTCACAGCATGCGAATATGCATTTCGCACAGCCACACACCCATGCACACGCACAGGCTGCGTCTTATGAATTCGGCCGTGGTATAAACAGATGCGGCCACAACGCTGGGCATTTCTGCTCATACTCTGTCGACCAAGAGCTTTGAACGGGTTTACAGCAACGCGTGAAGAATGACTCTCAAAGCAAGAGCAACCTAAAAGCAAATTTTGCTTTCATTCTGCCCGACCTTGGCCACGCATTGTGTGGGAGGAGGTGGGGAGCTGCCACCCAGCAACGGGACCGGTTAACCCTCCGGGAGCAGGCTGGCTGTGACAGCTGGCAGGAGGTGATCCCGAGGTGTCCCCGTGCTCCTACCGCTGCTCATTAGCAGCCGAGCCGCAAAACGGGTCCCAGACCCTCAGCGCGGAGACGTGACACCACCCTGCCTGCTGTAATGCTGGAAAAAAGCCACCGCTTCGTATTCGGATCAGAAATGTTTGCAACGCACAGTACTGTTCGTGCATAAAATGCAGTGGAAAACAAACATTTTGCATTTTTCAGTCAGCAGATAATCACTGGATAAGACAGGTCCTCACAGAGAGTTGCACCATTACTGGCAACATCCTTTATACACAAACCCCTGGTCTTCATCGTCGACCAGATTTGCCAGGAGCTAATTGCTGTTCCCATTGAAGCCAAACCTGCTTGTTTTCCATGGCATGTGTCTACGTTGCATTTATACAGCAGACTCAGCTAAGATTTCCCAGCACAAAGATCAGGAAGAAACAAACAAACGATGCTGTTATTTTGAATCTTTCACCCATTTAGAAATTTAAAAATATTTCTAATATTTAGAATTCCACTTAACTCATTTAATTCTGGATTCTCCAGCCACAAGAAGGATCCCAAGAGAGCCTCCCTTCTCCCAGAAACAAAAACAAAGTGAACAAGATTGCCTTTTCCTTCAGATTAAACCATTCTTCCTCAGCTCTAGCCCATCTAATGCTGCAGCAACCTCTCTGCCCCTCAACATATCATCTGAGTAGCGCATTCATCGGAGCGGTTGCAACTACAGATCATCGACAGACGCGATCTTATCAATTAACACATTCACGTGAAACTGCCTTTTTCTCCGCATCCTTCAGTGGCCCAAATTCAGCGATGCTGGCAGCCTGGAGCTGACTTGCTGCCGGCACCGAGGATGCAGCCGCAGCCAGGAGGGAGATGCCTCCCCTCCAGCATCTCTCGTCCCTTTGTAAACAGGCTGGCACCGCAGCTTTCAGCAGCCTACAGCAAAGGGAACGCAAGCGCTGGATACTACAACGATACCACCAGCCCTGTTCAAACAGAAAAAGGATGCAAGTAGGATGCATTTACTTACATGAAGATTCAGTGCCAAACATGGCTGGCCCCAGATGCTGCTATTTTAAAAAGGAGAGAATAAAAAAGAGTGGAAGACAGAGGGAGTGTATGAGAGCAGGGATGAGGCTGCTACACAGCAGGGGTCATGAAGCCAGACAATGCAGTCCAAGCTATCCAAGCTGCCAGGCTCTCCTCTCTTCTCTCCTCTTTTCCCCTCCTCTGCTCCACGCTGCAGACAGCTTTTCCTTGCCACCAAAGCAAAGGTCCTTCTTCAGGCAGCCAAAGGCAGGAGCTTCTGTTTTAAATCCAAGAGATAAGGGAAGGCCAGCGTCCCTCCCGTGATAGCGGGAGGCAGAAATAGGTAGCAGACACCAGATACCGCAATCCCCAGCCCCTGCTCTCAGTAAGACAATAGCATAGCTCATGCATACACTGGATGACGTCAGGACACTGCAAAGACTGACTGCTGCTAACCAGAGGCTCAGAGGGGGCTCGGATGGAGCACAGCAATTCAGATGGGAATTCCTTTGTCACAAAATGCAGGAGACAAAGAGGCAGACATATATTTCCCTCCCTGATGATAACCCCTCCTCCCGTGCTTTTAATGCTAGTGCTGAAATATCTGCCATATCACACTTCTCTACTCGGCTACACGAGATGCAAAGTGGTTCTTTGCAAACGCATCATGCAGAATAAATTTCGGGGGCAAATGTCCTACTAAATGCCATTTATGACATATTCAATAAAGAATAATAATGAATTTCCATCACTAACTCTCTTCATTATTTTTCCTTCAAAGAAAAATTAAATTCCTGGGCCAATCTACACTTCAAACATATTTTTCATGTGGCGCTAGCCAACTGTCTAATTTACTTAAATCTATTGTCAAAATACACTGTAGCAATGCTCTGACCACAATAACTAAGTCACACACTTACATAAAAACCCCAAACCACACTGCTCTCAGTGATAGAAAGGCATCCTAGCAACCAAAGAAGGGTTTTCTTTAATTCTTCTTTACTCTTTTAAACCACCTAAATTTAGCGTTTCTTAGCCTCGGCAAGTGCACTGAGCATATTTTTTCTGACATTCAGTAATTTCAAAATGTTAAAATGTAAAAACAAAGACCTAAGCTTACTCCCTCCAATCCTACTGCAGACAAAAGGCATTTCCATGTCTAGTGCTGGCAAGAGCAGTGAAGCAGTAAGCTGATGTTTGGAAGCCTGCAGACATCGGGAGTCATCTATAAGAACGGCAGTCCAGAAGAAGCAAAAATGAGAAGGTTTCTAATCAACCTCACTGAGCAAGTATGCACAGCTACGAACATGGCAAAGACGGATAAGCGCTGCTAGTGGCCAAGAAGAAAGGAAATACATGCAAATCCATTAAGCAAAGCACTTAAAGAAAAGCAACCCCCCCGCCCCATTCCTGATCTTTTGCAGATTATCCGCTACCAAACACTTCCCTTGCTTGTTTGCTGGGGGGGCTGTGCTGTTTGCAGAACGCGCCGTGCCACCGGGGTCAGCAGGCTGGGAAAACGGGTAACACCTAACGCTCACAGCACCTTCCACCGGAGCATCTCAACACGCTTAAATCATTAGGGGACCAACTAGCCACTGACCGGGGACACCGCTGCCCTAAGAGCAGACTGGAAAGCCACGTATGAGTTGGAGCTACAGCTGCCCACTGCCACACCAACTCCTCTGCTCTCAGGGACAGAGAATGCAGCCCCAAGCTCGCACAATACGTGTGCCCTGCAATGCCGGTGTGGACCCTCTACAGCCCTGGGCCACAGGTACAGCAAGGAAGGAGATCAAGAAGCTGTCTTGAGCCCCACCTCCTTGCTCTCCTCATCCTCATACAGAGGGCTGGAGATATCTGCAAGGCACACTGAGCTTCTCTTCTGGTCACTGCTGTTGGCACAAAATGCTCCTCAGTTGTTTTGCCGCTCTCCACCCCACTCGTCAAAGTCTCTTTGTATTCAGCACACACCCTGAGAACACTTAGTCCCACCAGGCTTTTGGGAGCGTTTAACTGTGTTTCATCCATGGAACAGAGCCATGGGAGAGGCCATACCCTGGAGTGAGACACCTCACAACATGCTCTGTAACAGGCAACTTTTAATCTCTCCATTGACAGACAGGACACTGGAGCACAGTGACTCAGATCGACCCTTAGGCAATGACTAACCAGATGTCCTCAATCTGTTCTTAAACACCTGAAGTAATGACCTGGCACCTGAAGTAATGACCTGGCTGTTCAATCACAATTAAGATTTCCAGTCACATGCACGGGTGCTCAGCACCATGAAGACACATCCAAATTGTTTCTGACCACAAAACTACAACGGCAGTGACACGAATCCTCTGACAAGGACCATGGTTTGGCTATTCCCAGAACTAAAGTAGTTATTTTGATTATTTAGAGCCGGTAACACCTCCTTCAGCTCTAACAGCTTGACAAAGCTGCTGTGTGTGGACCGAAGCAGGCCTTCTGGCTCAGCTTTCAAGTGACTGAGGCAAGTTCACAAAGGAAACGTGTCTGTTACCTACGGCAAGTCTCCTAGCATCCTTACACACCAGTCTCTGTAACAAAACCTCCAGTGTTAACTTGCAATGGCTTAAGAGCAAGTTTTGCTCTGATGAGCAAATCTGAACTTCCCACAGCATTGTTTCCAAGGAAGGTGCAAAACCTCAGGGCCTTCCAATGACATCCTTGAAGGTGTCAGGGAGCCCAGGCCTGCTGCCAAGTTCTCATTACACTGACGCACATACTTTGTTGAAAAGCCCAAACAACCCCTGCAGTATCTGCATAGGGATTTCATAATACTCCAGTTCGTTAGCGTTATGTTTGCCAGGTCAGCGCTTTAGGTTGTGGGGAAAGTGACTCTTGACAGACTATGGAAAGACCTTCACTGAAATTCTTCATCAACTCTATCTAAACTTATAGTAAAATGACTTGGAAAAAGTATTAAAATCTGTTTTCTATCTACTGCTTTTGTATGACTGTAACTTTACAGTTAGGTTAGCTGGCCAGTAGAACTTAGAATTTCTATTTCCTATCCTGAGTTTTGCTATTGGTGTATTCTACAAAGAAGGGTTAACAAATTTAATCTCTGCCTACAAGGAAGTCTATCTTATACAGCTGTTCAGACGATGTAAATCAGCATACAGAGAATGCCAAAGGATATCTGTAAGAATTATCATTGTTATGATCTGCTCACAACGTGCACGAGACATTGTTCAAGCATTAGATTCATTTACAATATAACTTCCATACAGATCTCCGCAAGCCAGCACGAAATATATAAAGCAGCAAATATATTCTGTATTCAAAGCTCTCTGCTATACATTCATGTTTCCAGAGAAAGGGATGTGCTCCTCAACCATTGGCTCTCTTTGAGAAGATATTCTTTATTTCTCAATTTACTACTACAGAAAAAGAGTATACGTATTTTACTTTATTTTGTCAGGATGTGAGTCTAAACATCAAAGAATAGCTTGATTTTTAATAAAGAAGCTGAAAAATGAAATGTTAAATTTTTATACAGATGTGAATTTCTGCTTTAGAATAACTTCTCCGAAGAAAAACAGTGCAGGCAGGCAAGTGTGGGCTACTAACAGATGTAGATTTGTACACATGCTTTACTCTGATCCATTACAACAGAAATCTTTATTCGCTCTTGTCACCAGAGAAACATTTCATTTTGAGCTTAACCACCTTTTCCAGAGGACAAACTCTAGGAAGAGAAAAAGAACCTATCACACCCGTGAGGTCCTCCTATGGTGTTGGACAGAGAAGCTCCTCTCAGCAGGGAGGTCTGGCCCATCTCCACCACGGTGAGGCAACTGATCCCACATATCTGAGTCTCTAGAGGCAATGCAGAGGATAACCTCCATCGTCCTCAATGATGGGTAAGGTTTTTTGTTTAGTTAGTTAAACTCTGCCTCACTCTCCAAGTACCCTGCTCTGTCAGGGTACCGAAAGTTTTTTAGGACATTGCAAAGTTTAAGGCATTTAAGGTGCTATTGGAGACCTCTGAGTGACTATGCAGGTAATCCACACAATTCAGCAACTACTAAAAGGAATTTATTTTGCCTCCAGGAATGTCAGCTCCCTCCTAAAACCACAGGCAGGCTACCCGTCACCTCTGCTGTGAAGACCTCCAGCTTCTATAGGTTTTGTCGACTCCGGCAGCAGCTGACACACCAATTATTGATCTTTGTGACACCAACTGTAGTAGTTTCACACTGGTAGGTAGCTCACCTCCACCATACCACTCTCTCATTCCCCCTTCTTAGAAGGACAGGGGAGAAAATACGACGGAAAAAGCTTGTAGGTTGCAGTAACAACAGGGAGATCACTCACTGATTACTGTCATGGGCAAAACAGTCAGTGCAAGGGAGATTAATATAATTTATTACTATCACTAGCAGACTAGAGCAGTGAGAAACTAAAAGCAAACTAAAAACACCTTCCCCCCATCCGCCCTCTTCTGCCTCCTCCCCTCGAGCGGCGCAGGGGAACGGGGAATGGGGGCTGCGGTCAGCCCATATCGCTTCGTCTCTGCCGCTCCTTCGTGGTCACTCTCTGCCCCTGCTCCAGCGTGGGGTCCCTCCCACGGGATGCCGTCCTTCCCGAAAGGATCCTGCATGGGCTTCCCACAGGCTGCAGCTCTTCAACAGCTGCTCCAACATGGGTCCGTACCATGGGGTCCATCCTTCAGGAGCAAACTGCTCCAGCACAGGTCCCCCACGGGTGGCAGCTCCCA
>VXAL01003795.1:22248-58465 GCA_013399475.1 Chauna torquata | reverse complement strand
CGCTCACTGGCTCAGCTCTGGCCAGCGGCGGGTCCCTTTTGGAGCCGGCTGGAGCTGGCTCTTACCTGACATGGGGCAGCTGCTGGGCTCTGCTCACTTAGGCCACGCCTGCAGCCCCCTCGATACCAAAACCTTGCCAGGTAAACCCAATACACCAACAAAATACTGCAAGGCTTTTTTTCAGGCTCTGGAGTACAACGGAGCAGAGCTGCAGCAGGTATCACTGAGCTGCAGCTCCGTGACTTCACACTTTCTCTGGCCTTGTTTTGCTCAACTTCAATGGCACTTAATTAACTTCAATATATATTTCTGGTGAAAAAAAATTGAAACCATGATTATACCGGGGAGAGTCTTCAGTGCTGGTACAACTTCACTGCAAGGAAATGTCTGAAATGTTTCATTTTTGGAAATATGGGAACTTTCCCAATGCCCAGGCCAGAAACTGAGAGGTGAGGTGCCCAGTTCCCATGAGGCAGGACCACACCAGGAGCCAGGCTGCCCAGAAACGGGGCACAGGGACTGGCCAGCAGCACAGTGGAAAATATCCCTGGATATCTGAGCTATTCCCTCTTTGCAACTCACAGTTCCCTTATTTCATTGGCACAGAAAGGAAGGAGCCAGCCGGCAGAAAAAAAAATGTCAAGGTCTCTATCCTGATCAACATACAAAGTGGAATTTAGACCAGACTGGTTCACTGACTTAAGAATGTTTTTCTTACTATTTGCTCTTGCACTGATTTTTTAGATATTTCTGTATAGTCCATATTGCAGTTACGCAACTCCATTTCATGTAAAAATTCTTTTTCTGCAGCAATTTTAGCCAATTAATGCCTCAAACAACTAATTTTTGGGGGGTAAACATACACATTCACAGACACTCAAATGACAAGAAAGAGTGATGAATATGTACTTCATTTTGCCACCAAAAATCTAGTTATGTCTGTGTTGGTCATAATCTGAGAGAGAAAGTCCAAAAGACAGATTGCATTTTTGAAGAGAGATACAACAAGCCATAACAGCCAATTGTTACATTACTGCAGTATCTTTCAACTTCAATTTTAAAAAGGATCTTAGCTTCAGCACTGCTCTGTACACGATTACTGCAAGTTATTCGTTATGGGCAGAAGAGACACTCAGCAATCAGCAGAGAAGTTCCTTGTGTTCTGCATCCCCCAGGACACCCTTCTGGGACACACCTAATGGGCATGAAGCTCCCGCAGTTATGAAATGGTAGAGTACTTTATATGCATAAAAAGTAAGACGGAGAGAAGATTTAGAACGGTAGTAAACTTTGCCAACACGGCATTATGATCCACATTAATAATGTTGTCTGATCCAATGCCAAAACTTCACAGTTAGGAGTAAGATTAAATTTAAATTACTTTTCAGTCTGAATAAATGTAGTAAGAATGCTAAATCTGACATTACAGATAGCAATGTTTTCATCGTACAAACAGGAAAAATTAAGAAGGATTTTTAAGTCTACAAGGGAATACCCACAAGACAATCCAAGAAAGTGTCTGAGGTATTTGGCTCAGCTTCCCAAAGGAAGGAAGATTCACATGGACATGCCCTGTGTGTGCCTGAGTCCCTGCTTAATAACTGGAAGCAGTCAGCCACTGCAACCTAGCTTAGCAGAGTGGCAGGAGAAACCAAGTCATCCTGCGTGCTGCGTGACAGCAAGTAATTAGATAGGGAGGAGATGACTTATAAAGGTCCCTACTGCATGAGAGAGTGATGTGTTGAACATGCTACCCAGCATAAAAGAGTCCATGGTATAACCATGGGAAAACTTCAATCAGAGTTTTATTTTTATTCTCCTATGTGGATACTTGTGTGCATAACACTGGATAAGCTGCCACTGCAGCAATAAATATAATGCAGTTGCATAGTCAGTCAGGAAACAAAATCCACTGGAAACTAGGCTTCACCAGTTCCACTAGACAAAACTGTGGTCATTTAAGGATTTCAGTTTTCCCGAGACGCAGGATTTTGGTATTGTCCCAACCTCTGGTTCCATGAGTTCCAATCAGTTTCCATGCCATGCCAGCCCAGCAGATTGGAGATGTAAAATTTCTCTCTTGGAATAAAAGAAAGAAAAACTCTTAACCATCAAATCTGGTAAATGCTCGGATGAGTTGATCAGCAGAGGTTTTCTTGAGAAAGAAGAGCCTCTTGCAAGAGTCAATAAAAAAATCCAAGCAGCAGCTTGACCAGTGTTAGAAATCCTGTTTGCGCACACTGCTGCAGGCACAGACATCCATCAGCGAGGCTCAGACTGCAGGCTCCAGGCAGCGAGCCTGGACACAGCAGTCTCATTTGATGCTCACTCAACAGCAGAACAGTAAAACCTTTCCTGGAAAGGCAACGTTCTCCAAATTAAAAAAGACTTATCTGGGTAAGGGCCAACCTGAGGAAAACACATATCAGATGAAGAAACTTCCACCACAGTGCTTAAGCATAGTCCCACCAGCTTTTAGGGGAAGTAGGCTCTTAAACTTGATGGACACCTTGGAAATGTTCTCCTAAACAAAGCACTAGAGAAAATTTCAGGCATTTAGTTGCGGTAACAGAAGGCTTACCTACACAGTTAGAGGAAAATAACATTGGAAAGGGTGGTGTCATCTGCCCTCCTCACGGCAGATTCAACTGCACCAACATCCCTCCTGCCAGATGCCAGTCACAAAGGAAAACTGCAGAAACTCCCAAGTCTAGCTTCACATGGGAACTCAGCTTTGGAAGCTCTGCCTCCACGAGGAGCTCACAGCACTTGCTAGCTCAGAGGGTTCCTCTCACAGCAAAACGCCCTGCTGCCAAAATACTGAGGAACCCTAGTAACTACCGCTTACGCCTTCTGCCCAGTGACGGTCCAATACATGAACACCATGGTAGAACCATGACTCTAAATGGGTTTGACAATCAGTGGCATGGTAATTTAGCAGCAACTAAATGATCAGACATTAGCCCTATTCATTATTCTTGGAAACTACAACACTAATCGTGGGCCTCCCCATGAGCAGACTGCACTGTGCAGGTCCAGTGTGCCTGTAGCTCCCTTCCAGGCCTTTCTCCTGAAGAGGTGGTGGTACCTGCTGAGCTGCTGTCTTCCAGCAGCACAAGGACGGAGACATGGGGGATGCGACTCCCGGTCTCCACAACACTCATCCCAGGAAAGTGCTGTTCAGCATGACTAGAGAGCATTGATTTTCTGAATCATTTCTTGTTGCTTCAGCAGTCACCAACCCTAGCAGTGCCATTTCTCTCCACTGAGTACAGACAGAATACGCAGGGAGCCAGGCTTCAGCAGCCCAGATGCAGACATCTATTTATGCATAGATGAAGAGCATCCCGTGTGCCTCAGAATTTGAGGGGAAGTATAGGAACAGGAGCTGGGGTCAGGAGCCCCATACTTCGGGGAAGGAAAGCTAGATCCCTGCACTCCTAACCCACCTTGAACTGTGCCCTTTGCTATGGGTGCAAGGTCCTCTGAAGCAGGTCCCAGCCTTCAGCATGACCGAGACACCTTAGGAGCAGGTATTTAGCTGAGATAGACACCTTTTCCCCCTATACAGCTGCATAAATATCCATTACACCATTGGTTTAACAGTATCTCGATACTTGGAAGCGCTGTGCCAAGTATATTCTCTGGCTTCAGCATCATGAAAGATTCAAGGGCCTGTGCCCAGTACTAGATGGCATGGAGAGTTTATCAGCTTTATCAGCCCAAGCAGGAAGTTCACGCTGAGCACAGCATTTGCAGATACACAATGAAGATAAAATCAGTGAGTCACTTCACCAAAGAGAAAGTCTCCCTCGCAATCAGAGACATTCCTCCTTCTAGCAAATTAAAGCACAGGCACATTCCTTTCAGGTCGAAGGGTGGCCCTTTTGGCATACCGGATTTATTTACTTAAAGCTACCTAAATCAGTCGTCAAGCCAGACAGAAGAGCTTCAGTGTGCAGCAGAGGACGTGCACCCGGCACGTCCCCACCACCAGCTGCAAGGCAAGCACATCGCCTCTGAGTGTCCCTCCTTGATTCTCCACGAAACGCATCAGTCTTCAGATCACTGCAGGCTCTGCTTAGCGCTGCGTGCTGTCAGTCAGTACTGTTTACCCACTTCAGCCTCTGGCCCTGTTTACGCTACAGGCAAGTAGTGTTTGACACCACTTATCCTTAGTGGAACATGGTTTGGTTGTTGGCCAAACAAAACCTCAAGCACAAGGAACGACTCGTCCCCTGCGTCGGGTTGGTAAGGCTGGCTCCCACCGCTGCGGCTGCTCCACAGGAGCTCTGCAGGCACCTGCGGGGCAGAGGCTCGCGCGTTCTCCGCTTTTACATGTACGTGAAACAGCATGAGAAACGTATCCTGTACACACGGTTTCTGAAAACTCTCAAGAGGACTGGAAGAAAATATATTTTGAAACAATTTACACGGACTATTGTACCGTTCTTCAACTCGTACCAAACATCACTGGAAGCAGTCCACTGGATGAATGGGGTCCAGTATGGCATCTTCCCTGATCTCAACCACCACATCTGTTTCTAAACTGGTAAAAACAGGCTTTCAGGCTTCATTACTTCTCTTGTTGCTGGGTGTTTGACTGAAATTGAAACGAAAAATAACTTTCTGAACACCTTATAGGTAGGGAAAAGCAAAGGGTTAAGTACTTTAGTAAGAAAAGGATACATGATATCAAGTGTCCAACTATGAACATACAGCTTCCCCTGGCATGTGGTGTCAGGTCCCAGGAAAAAGACCTCAGTGGAAAAGTCCAGCTATGTCTTAATCATGTGCTCAGCGTGTCCCTTATTCCAAATACCTTTCGCATGTCTGTGCAGAGGGAGTTAAGGCTCTAATGGAGCATTGCTTTTATTATATACAGTAATTAATTCTTGCCGGAGCAATTATTTTTTACAGAATATATTCTATGAAAAATTGTTCACTTGGTTCAACTTCTGCCCTGCATTACAGATGCAAATGAAAGCAACACATACGTGAATTTGTATTTCATCAGCGAACCCTTTTCACCAACTTTTCATTGACATTTACTAGCTTGAATTAACATCAATCTAAATACAGTTCGTTATGTAACAGCTGCTTAAAGAAATGCCAGTAACTTTCTTTTGCTTTAAAATAACATAAAAGATGAAAAAAAACAAGCAGCACTGCATAGCACCGCTTGTTGAAATGTGCCCTTCTTGTTCTTTGATAACCGCCTGCGCTGACGCATGCCAGGCTGCGCCGGACAGACACATGCTGCACACTCACTGTGGAAGCCAGAAGGGAACTGGAACATTTTAATTGCAAGAGCCACAGTAATAGCTCAGCTCTGCAGCAAAGTGTGGTAGATTTACATGCAATAAGCTACAGAGCCAGGAGATGTCTTCAGGGCAGGAGTTTTCTGAAGGGGTAATTTCCTGGTTAACAAGTTGGAGTTAAAACATGTATTTTCTTTGAAATCTGCCTTTTTAATTGTTCTTGTTTTCCCTTATTACTGTCTACTTAAAACAGAGTGATTCACTAGTTTATAACAAAGACTACTATGTCTCCAGCAGTAAACACAAAGCAAAAACGAATCAAATAAAAACCTATATGACCAGGTGATGGATAGCGTGGACAGCCCTCCTGCAAAAAGTCATGGAGGAGTGGTAAGTCACCCTCTAGGGATGGCTGAAACAAGAGCATGACAGTCATGTCCACAGATCTTTACTCAAGCCAAAACCCAAGCCAGATGACATGGGTATAGCAAGGTGGCTACTTATTCCACCTACCCAGCCACAGCCAAGCTCAGGCCCCAGGTCCACCTCCCTGCTCAAGAGGGGCCAGCTGCAGCAGGCTGCTCAGGGTCATGTCAAGATGGGTTTTGAGAGTCTCCAAGGATGGAGACTCCGCAATGTGTCTGGGCAACCTGCTCCGATGTCTGATCATCCTCAGAGTACGCTTCCTGTCTTCCTATGTTCAGAGAAGATTTCCTGTGTTTCAGCTTGTGCTCATTGCCTCTTGCCCTGTCACTGGCCCCCACGGGGAATCTCACCTCCATCTCCAATCCACCTCAAAGGCCACAGCCCCTGAAACTCAGCCTTCGCAGCTGAATATTTTTCAGGCTTCTGTAATCTATTCATGCACGAGAAATATTCTGTCCGGCATTGCATTTGAAGTAAAAAGACATACAATAAAGTCAGCATGTTTTAAGAAACAAGAAACCTGGATCTGAAAGCACATCATCATCCCTTCCCCTAATGCAGAGCTATTGAAGCATAAATATAGGTGCCTGTGAAGCATATGTTCTTGTGAAAACTTTAATAAACCATCTAGGACTTCTGCCAAAATAAGACCCCAATAACATGATTAGATTGAGCTAGGTTTAAGAGTCTATAATAAACAGATTTTAGTAAAATAAAAAAATTCTAGTTATAAGCATCAGAAACCATGTTTTTGCCTTTCCCCTTTCAGCATCTTTAAAAAATACTTAGAAATTGCAATATTAGTAGGACTGTTTTGCAGACCTAGCAGTACACAAGTAACTCTTTCAATTGCAGGCTAAGGAAAAAATCCATGCTGTGATGACATGACTAAACATTCCCATGTCATCAAGCCCAATGAAACAGACCGTTTCGTGCAATTCCAAAGCTTCTGCAGATAAAGGTAATTAGAAGCTTTGATTCCATATCCTCCCAAATCAAGGATTTTCCAAAACGTATTTTGGGGTATTACACAGTACAAGGGCTAGACGGTAGTTCAGAAATTAATAATGTTTTATATTTTTAAAAAGTTATAATGCTTTTTATTGATTCTTGAAAATAATCAGACAACGGATTTACTTATTTGACTTTGCTGCAAAACAACTGAAAGAAAGATTCTGAATTTCCTTGATTTGGCTGACCTCAGAGGAAAATATGACCTTCTCAATCAAGTCTTTGTTTTTTTTCTTACAATCGACCAATGAATTAATATACTGCTGGCAACAAACAAACCTTTTTTATTCCTTTAAGATGCATCAATTTTAGCTCAGGCTGTACATTGAAAACCCCACTGTTTAATTTTCTTTCACAACCTACCAGCAGCGCTGAGCCACAGTTTCATCGCTTCTGTGGCAGCCAGCTACGGTCTTCTGTATTTCTTAGCACAGAAAGTTCCCCAAATCACTCCTTTAGATGCTCTGATAGAACTGGTTCATGACCCACTTTGGTAGCGTACTGCTGTACTCCTGGGACCGTTACTCCACGATGAGCACCAATGTGCTCTCAGAGCCAGCGTAACCCGTGTTCCTTAAAGCCACCTTTGGGTGCTGCTTCTCCGAGCGGCGTTGCGGGGAGCCCCGCCTGGCAGAGGAGAACACGGAGACAGCACGCGGCCAGGCCCACTGCCCACACGTGGAAGGCTCTTTAGCAGAGCACAGTTACCTACCTCTGCCACCTTTACCAGCTGAGGAGATCGGTGCACTCCCACTTATTCCAGAAAGTGCAAATCCACCTCTTCTTAGGAGGTGTATCGTGACTTTTTGCTGGAATACTATTACTGCAGCAAATGATGAGGTCATGACCTAGCTAGCTGAACATACAGCCTCTGGTCACTTTTGTACCCCTACTTAACAGGCCAACAGGTCTAACATTGCTCCCCAGAGAGTCAAAACTCAGTTTCTGCTATCTAAAAGGCTATTTTATCCAACAGACTACATGTATAAGATATTCCTTTAAGACCGTTCTTATCGGAAATATAAAACACCATTTTTCATTTCCAAGACGGTGGAAGTAATTTCTGAGTAAAGCTTGACAAGAAATTGAAGATTCTCTAGTTTTAAAGACACTGCTTAAATGGGGACAGAGTAGTCGGTCTCAAATGACTTGATCTCGAGGCACAAGGTAGATCAGGGAACCAAAACAGTCCCACAAAGGTGGAGCTAGTGCAGTCTTTGAACTCCCACCACGGAGGCAGAGCTCACAAGGCACCTTTCTCTCATTCTAACTCTTTTGCCCTTTTATTTACGTATTTATTTTGCACTGAGTTTGCTGGCTTCAAGCTGCCACTGTGGCTTTTACCCTTTCAAGGTCTCACCTAATTGCTCCCACACTCACAGAGAAACCATTTCTCTTTCCGCTTCCATCCCACAACTCTCACGTCCTCCTTCTGCATCCTGCACAACTGACCAGAGAATGTGGACAGCAGAGCACAGCGAGCCTCCCAGCACCTCCTGCGTCTACAGCCGCCAGTCCCGGGCAACAGCTTCCCAAGGGCTCCAGTGCGGTTCCTATCTAAAAGCTTCAGACCCTGCCAGAAGGAGCTGGGTCGTCAAATTTCAAACCTGTGCTCTCTACACAGTACTCGGGGTGCTTCTGCAGCAATAAATATCAGCTCTCCCATATGGCGAGCACTGGCCCTTTACACAGACATGAGAGACGCCTTACAGAAGCCTTCCTCCTCGTGCTCTTGCTCCTCACTGATTTCTAGTCGAGACACAGCTTTTCTGCAGCTGAGACAAAGCACTAGTGATCATTTGAGGAACAGGGGACAAGTGCTCACCCTGCCAAGGTCCAGAGATTCTCCATCAACCCCCACCACTCACCCTACACCGCAAAATTGCTCACATCGTGAGCCTCTGCGCATACCTCGGAGCCCACCTCCCCTGCCTCAGAGCCTGCAGTCGCTCCCGGCCTCAGCCAGCCCCATTTTTCTGGCACAGACATGATCGTTGCTCCCCTGACCTTGCTTGAATCCCACAACACACCCCAAATGCCACTGGTGATGGGAACTGGCTGTCACCTCTGTGCCTGTGTGTTGCCACATCCAGCCAAGTCCATCACCTTACCTGGTTCTCTACCATAAAAAAAAGCAAATCCTCTGATTTCGCCTTGGCGGTGAGCTAAAAAAAAAACTATTCATGAGTTGTTCTTCTCAAAACCCAGCTTCACAGGACTCAAAGGGCAGCAAAAGACGTGGTTGAGAAATAGCAGGCTTACGAAAGCACTACGAAACAGGCTTTCTAGTGTCATTACAGCAGTGCAATACAGAGCCCTTCCTAGCAAATAGTGAAGAATCCTAAATAAATATTGCTGGATTGCTGTGGGGCAGTGATGCACACAGCAGAAAAGTTTTTTTTTTTTTTTCCAGAGGTAAGCCAAGGCTCTGGCTGCTATAAGGATATACTTGCATGTGCAACAGTTTTATCTAAAATCTTGAGGAGACCAAAACGCAGGGTTGCACTTTGAGGACCAGGCTGTGCTGGAAAGGCAGAGAACTGATGATCAAAGCAAGTCACAGAGAAGCCACAGACACAGCCAGGCCAGGCTGGATTGTGTGCACGAGAACAGAAGAATGGAAGGAAGTGGGAGAAGGTTTACAGAATAAAACGGCAGGGAGCGTAACCAGGAACGAGGTGGTACTTCTCTGTGCAGTAACACTGTGTGAGCCACATCCTGAAGCTGAAGATGGCGTCAACAATGAACCTCCTCTGAACCAGCATGGCTTTCAGAGGAATTTTCCCACAGTAAGGATCACATTCATCACTCCGTGCCAGGAACAATATTGCATTGTAATGTCTCCGGGATTCTAGCAGACGTAAGAAAAAACATTCAACCTCAATAAGCAAGCTCTGAGAAGCGTCTGAAGCAACGAAGAGCAATGCTCTTTTGGCTGCAATACTGTATGGGAGACTTTTTCCATGTCAACCACATAGCTGAACACAGTGACGTGAACTCAAGCGAGGAACGGAGCCGGAAAGCCCATACTTCAATAAACCTTGCAAGGCGGATGATCAAGCAACCAAGCTTTACCTTACCTGTAAATTCAAAGGAGAGCTGAACAAGGCCAGAAAGCAGACCAAGTTGGGGAGGAAAAAAGCCTTATCAGAGCATTCAGGCAAGAACGGTCTCTCACCTGCTGCCTCCTGACAGGTGCCGAGGTGCCCGTGCTGCCGGCATGGGGACGCGCGCGGCCACCGGCAGCACAGGAGCACAGAGCCCATCCGGCCTTTCCTCGCCTGTCACCCGCTCCACCAGCACTGTGCTACCCCCAGGCAGGAGATAAAAGCGAGTGTCTGAGCCTTATGGATATACATGCCACCTCCCCTGCAAAACAAAAAGAGTAAAACAGAAAAAGAAACACTGAAGAACTCCTCAAAGTGCTTTCTTTACCTATACCACCTTACACACATGTCGACGGGAAGCAAACATGTAGACAACACTGCCAGCTTCACTTCTTTTTCAGAAACTAATAGTTCCAATCATTTCTCAGGGTTCTTTTTTTTGTTTTGTTTTGTCTGTTTTTCTAACGTGGCAAAGCCTATGCCCTCTTAAGAATTGGACTCTTCTTGTTATCTTTAATGGTCTCTTATTTTTCTTCTTACACATTCTTAAAGTAATCTTTCTTAGCATTCTGACAAGAACAGGATTTTGCAGCCACTCTGTTTTTCTTTTGGTTAATGAGCACTCTAAGCTTTCTCACAATCACTACAGCAGGAAAGCTGTAGCCTACACAAAGAGGAAAACATAAATTATGCTATGACAGCTTTATAAGGCTAATTCTCTACTGAGGCTAATAAACATCCCTCAGTAGGCTCCTATTCACTGTTTCTCTAGAATAGCTACCAGGGATTTTTCTACTGGAAGTATCTTCAACTGTATCAAAATATTTAATGGCAGTGCAGCAGGGAAGTCCAGACAGGACAGTGGGACAAGGAGGACCCTTTGGAGCTGCCTGGTTCGAGCACTAGCCTGGGGCAGGACAGACAATTTCATGAATAGACAGATGCAATTCACTTTTCTCACCTCAGATCACTCCCAGTCAGACTTCTGTCAAAGTTTCCCCCCCTGCTCTGACCAGCTTAAATCTGCTACGGGCCAGCCAGAGCAGAGGTCTGAAGATGGGTCCCCTGTGTGGGAGGACCAGGGCTGTCACGCAGTCACCAGCGCGCATGGCACGGCATGGATGCGGGCCTGCCCAACGCAGCCGCCGAAAGAGGTCTTGTTTTTCCCAGCATCATTTCAGTGTTTTGTTCAGGTGTGCAGAAAGTCTAAAAACACCACTCAAAGCTCTTTTTACTTTGGTGGGATCTTTATACATATTTCGGTCTCATCCTAGCTACTGCCACTGGATTTTTATTGAAAACAACAACAACAACAAAGCCCGTATTTCAGACAGAAACAAATTACAGCCCTGAAAAGAGCAATGGCCAATTTCATGCCTTACCTACATGAATTCATTTACATATTGGTTCAGTTGTATCATTTAAACTCTTAGAAACCCAGCTGTCCTTTTCAAGAGTTAATTAGAAACCTTTTTATTCAAGTACCACTGCCTTTCCTAAATAGCCAAGTCACTTCTGAAAATAGGATTTAGACACAATGACTTGGAAGGAAATTCAGAACTCCTTTGTTTTGAGATGATAACCAGTCCGATAGCTCACCTGTATCACTGATCCATTCCCATATCATTTGTTACCAAAGTCTCTCATCACTGATGCTCAAGGGAATGCTGAAGAGGCCAGAGAGGTCGGTGTGTTCCTGACTGTTTAAACCATGCTGAGGTTATGAAGGCTGAGGATTAAAATCGGAGGCTGAAGGATGGGGTACAAAAGCTGGAAGTGCCTAGTACTAAGGCATCTTCATAGTATAGAAAACAACACCCACAAATGAATTTCTTCCTGTGTTACACTTGACGTGGGACATATCAAATTACTGATTTCTATCCTCAGACTCTGTACCATTCTCTGTACCATGACCTCAGCACACAAAATAGCTAAGATTCAAAACAGCAGCCTTTAAAAAAAAGTTAAAAGAATTAATCTGATGTTCGAGTTCTTGACACCTTCTGATTATTTATATAGCTGCACCAACTTTCAATAATACTGAGAAAGACTTCTACGTTTTTCCCTTATGCACAACGTGCCCAGCCAGCTGCACTTCTCCTTTAGCTCTCCATGAAATGCCATTTAGCCAATCTCTCTGCACTTTTCCTTTTCAGCTCACGCACAGAGTATTTGACCCCACCCCTGCTTTTTGTTGTGAAATAAGAGCATGCCCAACATTTTTTCCTCAGTAGACAATCTATTTGTAAATCAATGGCTAAGAATGCAGCATAATATATCTTAAAACAAACGTTCTTAGTCATCATTTCCATAATATTTCAACTCCTTCACAGGAAATATGATTCAGAAGAGAACAGCAACAGCATAAGAAACAAAGCTTTTCTATTAGTGTCCACAGCTCTTCATTTCAAATCTGAGCAATAATAAAAAACTGCAGCAATAAAACCCTGGATAAACAGCGACTCTTTGGAAGAGCACTAATAAACAACTAGAGAGCTGTCAGAAAGGTACACCATATCTCAGTGGCACACAGTCGGTCTGCTACTGAACACTGAAATTCTGTTGGTCGTGTTAGAGACATGGCAGACCTTGTGTGTCTTCACATAAGCTTATTATTAATAGGAGATAATATTGGTCTAAAACTTGACTGACTTCCTCATAAACAAAGTCTGATTCATCCCAACCAGCCTGTTGTCATAAGGAAGGTTTTCTATCCCAAATGAGGAGAGAAAAGGTCTCCTACACCATAATTCACTGTTACGTCTTAAAAGCCCTTCAGACTTGCACAGAAAGTGAGGTTAAACGTCATCTCTCTGGTACTTCTAACAAACTCATTTGCTCCCACTTCTCCCCATAGCACTGATAAACAAAGGTAACTCAGTTTGGATTCAGTGTCAAGAAGGGTAGATGCAATGTCTGAAGTGTCAGGTTCAAATTTCAAGGTTTTGTAAATTAAGCTTCTTCAAATTCCAAGGCCATGTTAGCCACCCTGTGAATCTGGACAGGCAATTTTAGTCACAGCCAAGTCCTTGCTTCCCTCCTTACTGCACTACACCTTGTTACAAAGGCGCTCCTGCCACAGAATGTAGAAGCAGATGAATCTTCCACTGCACTCAGAGATCTTGTAGGTAATAAGATACTGTATTGACTAAATGTATCTCACTGGGTGCAACCAGGGGAAAAAAACTGGAAATATTACTGCAAATACATTTCCATTAAATTGTTACATTTCTTCTTTCCTTTAACTGAATTATAGCTTTGGCTTTGTTCACCGTCATGATTTTTTACTTCTATTTTTAAATTCTTTCTACTAAAACAAGTAGGAATAGGATGCATGCGAAATAATAAAAATTATACTGCTGTTTTCCATATGGACTTATTCAAAAACACACACAACTTAGGTTCAAACCTTCACGACCAAATATAAAAGCACACTTACTTTCATGTTGCCATGAACTTTTACCTACTGAAGCCAGCGAGAAATCAGCTACTGATGCCACAGTGAGCAGGTCAGGCCATTCAAAAACTACAGGATATTTTCAAAATATATCTATTACAGGGTAATGCCACAAAGAAAAGTCAATTGAATTATCACACAGGAATTAAATAAGCTAAGTGTAAAAAAAAAAAAAAAAAAAAAACAACCCCAAGTGGTAATCAAAACATAATGTAGTCAATAGCCTGACCTGTGTTACGTGTTTTCTCTCAACTCCATTGTAAGGTTAAAGAGAGTTACAAATACACTGTTTTCTGAAGTCATCTTAACAAAGGCAACATGGGCAGAATCGGGCCCCATCTGATGTCCAAGAGCTATAGAAATAATCCCACAAGCATTTGCTGCCTGGCTGACGCCATGGTTTGCTGAACGGCAAGAAGAGGATTTCTCTTAGTGTATACAATGCACCTGACAGAAAGTATTTGCAGGAGCAGTACCCGTGCTTTTGTCTAGACCTTATACATCCACAGACCGGACCCAGTGTGAGTAACTACTGCATTACTGCAGGGGAGAGAACATTTATCTCCGTGGTCCTGTCGCTCCCAAGGACATCTGCCTTACACTGCAGAAATAACAGGATACTAAATAAGCTAAGCAATTGCATCTCCAGAGTTATTTTTGCAATTATACTCCCGCAAAAGACCTATTTTTCATCACTAATGAACAGGCTCTTCTCTAAACGGAAATGTGAGGAAGGTATAGGCTTCTCGTGCTGCCATACTGCTTCCAAACGGAAAATGCTGCTTGCAGCCTGATCCAGCCCCCAGTGGGGATGAACACTAGTCTGCAAAGAACAGAGCAAAATGCTGATTCCCACCGACTTCTAAACCCTGGGGGTTTGGGTCATCTTGCTCTAGAGACCCACGAGGTACAAACTCTCATGTGCAAGCTTCCACCCCATGTCCCGCAGAGTCCAGTGGTCTTGAACCCAGGGCTCCAGACACGGACCGCTGGAGCCCCGGGGCACCAAAGGCACGTTTCTCCTAGAGAATGGGTACAGACGTTCCTGTCTCATACTCCTAAGGGAGAATCTATCCTGAGAAACAAAACAAGGTTTCTAGTCCCAAATGTCTTACCTTAAAAGGCGCTGAAGCAACTGAATCCAACGCACCCTACCAGTTGGACCTTATCCCACCTTAAAGCCCTGGGTTTACTCAAAGCCCCTCTCCCAGCCATCCTTCTTGCCTCTTCTGATTGTTGTCTGCAAAAAGGCCTCCGTTCCTATAGGATCTCCTTTTTTCAAAGGCTTTTTCTCTCGTTGTCCATGCATTTCAGATCTATCTCATCTCATCGGCACGGTCAGTTCTATCTAATTGCACAGGGAAACTTTCTAAAGTCAGGGGCTGTGTTGGCAGAAGCTGACTGCCGCAGTTGTATGGAAAAGCTGTTGAGTTCAGACCCAGCCTGACTGTGCCAGGAAATCTCCTCTGGCCCTGACTGCCCGTGAAGCATCACATCTGTGCTGAAATATAAGTGCTGTAATCCAGAGCAAAAGTTACAACTATAAATGGTTTTCACACACCAAAACAGAATTTGTGACTTTATAGGGGGATATTTCACATGTGGTTACAATCGTACCTGAGAGCTCCCAAGCTTCTCACTTACTAGTAGTAAATAGAAAAAAGTAACAGTGATCCCTTAAGTTTCTGTTTCTGGCTAATGCTGACCAGATGAAAAACTGTTTACAAACCAATGGCAGAAAGAAGATAAATATTTGGTTAAAAATCTGTTAACCTAAAATAGAGCCCTATATACTGATTGAAAGAAGTAGGATGTTTCCAAACATACCTACTGTTTTGATATGCTATCTCTTACTCTTCCAAGTCCATAAAAGAAGCAGCGACCCATGCAAAAAAGGTCTTTAATCTTGCCTGTAGAGAAAATTAGTAATGGAAAAATTCATTGCATGTCTACGTCACGCAAATTAAACAGTCAAAACCACAACACACTGTCAAGACCTTGTCACGGGTGAAACATTCCCGTATTTGACTTCATCATGTCAAACTTTTAATATCTGCAATTATCTGCAGCTTCTTAACACTGTAAAGCACTTTGGCACTTTGTTGGAAAGGCTTTCCAAAGACTTCAGGATGAGGGATCAGAGTTGACAGCCCAACAAGCACTTCATGTTTAATGGTCAGACACTGGAAGGCAATTCATTTCCAGCTCCCAAGTGTAAGACTCCCTTAACATACAGAGAGAGGTGCTACATGGTACCCAAAGGAGAGCAGGCAGGAAGCCTCTAGGAGGGCAAAGATAGGAGCCAGCGCATGAAACAGCTATAAAGGGATTCAGGACAGCTAAAGAAGCAGTGAACGGGTTTGTTGGCTTTCTGTTTTTTTTTTTTTTCCTGGCAAGCTCTCCTTCAGCTTATCTAACCACCTTCCTACTTCAGACTTCACGTGCTCTTCATAGCAATCTGGACAAGGAACCAGCACCGGGTGTCCCCTTCGCTCACACCAGAGAACAAGTACCACACATTCACGTTCACCTTTCAGCCTTCCCCAGTTTGCCCGGGGAGCACCAGATAGAACAGATTAGAACAGAATGGTTTGGGTTGGAAGGGACCCTTAAGGACCATCTGGTTCCAACCCCCCTGCCAGGGGCAGGGACACCTCCCACTAGATCAGGTTGCTCAAAGCCCCATCCAACCTGGCCTTCAGCACTTCCAGGGATGGGGCATCCACAACTTCTCTGGGCAATCCGTTCCAGTGCCTCACCACCCTCTGAGTGAAGAATTTCTTCCTAGTATTTAATCGAGATACTAGGCTTCAGCCACCTCAAGACCTCCAGAGGAACCTCCAAAGCATGACAAACCAAATCTGACAGCGTTTTTAGTAAATAATGTTTTCCATTAGCTGCAAGAGCAATAAAATTAAAACTTCTGGTCAGTCAATGCCCTTCTGTTTCCATTTACGGTTAAGAATGCAAAAACTTGACCGTGATTTCTTTCCCAAACTTGCCTCAGCCTGTTGCAATTTTGAGACAGAATTCAGTCTAGTCAAAAATATTTTTAAACAATGTGGTTTATTTATAATTGGAAAAGTGATCTTAGTAATCGTTGAAATTACTAGAAGTTACTAAATTTAAAACACAACGACTACATTTTCTTCTCTCCTCATACAGAGCAACAGATTGAACAGAGACTCTGAGCACTGCTGTACCCGGCTCCACAAAATCCCCTCCCTCTGGCACCAGCTGCAGTCAGAGCCAGGAAAAAAAAAAAAAAACATACCAAAAAGCAAAAAAACTCCAAACCAGACAAACAAACTCAATGTTAGGAATGGCAAAGAATCTGAAATAAATAATCTCTTTTACATATTGCTGTTCACCTATATTTCATGAATACTACCACCCTATCTAAAAAAGGTGACTGAAGAGGGAGATGCTGCAGTGGCAGTAAAAATTATAAGACTAAACTATCAGCATCATTTAGGTCTCGTAAGAGTTAAAGGAGAAGGGATGCTGTAAGTGTATGTAGAGTAAAGCAACAGAATGGCAAACAAGCAGCTATTCAATAGAATAAAGGATAAACTGAGAACTGTGCAAGAAAACAGGCTTTCACACATAATTTACTTGCAAAAGTCAGTACCAAAAGATGATGCTAAAGTCAAGAACCTAGCAAAAGTCAGGGTTGGAATTACAATAGGAATACGCAGAAGAGTAACAAAGGGAAAATGAAGCACCAAACTTGAATGTGAAAGTAAATTATAGATTAAGAAGGAGAGGCAGATTACGACTGGTTTATTAAGAGTTATTTTACATTGCCTGCTAAGAAAAAAAAAGACACCACCACCCCTCCAAAAAGAAGAAAAAAAAAAATATTACAAACCAGCACTAGAAATGCCCTCAGTGAATCTACTATTGCAATTCATGTTCTGCATGGTTTCTGGAGCACAGCCTGCTAGCACGCGCAAAAGCCCTATACCGCTCAAAAATATCAAGAACATGTTAAAAACTGTTTTACAGATAATATGAAACTGTGCGATGATTCCCAGACCAACCTGAAGAGGCTTTCAGCATGCATTACGCTGTGTTTGAACAGGAGACCGTCCTTTCTTCCCAAGTTAGCACAGTGATCCATCATGCTTACTCCAGCTATGTGACACTGCAAAAGCAAGGCCAAGGCTGTGGTCTGACAGGTATTTCTGGCTGCAGGACAGGTGTTAAGTGATTTTCCTCCCCAAACGCCTGTCATTGCCACTCTCCCTACCTGGGGCAGGGACCCGACGGTCTGCCGGCTAACAGCAGAGCAGTCAACGTGCATGCCAGTTCTGCCTGAACGATGGAGGTTGAAACCAGAACCAAGCAAAACAAGTATATGGAAAGTGTTGAAGCTAACGGGATCACTGTGTCTCACAACATCTGTCCAGCTGTCTACTTGTTTTTGCAGCACAAGTCAGGTGGGCAACAGTGACGAGGAGTTTCCCAGAGGAGGCACTGGCTCTCGCACTGGAAGAAACCTGATTAGGTTGGGTTGCCACTCTCTGTGCCCACGGCTGTGGTCAGTGCTACGTAACAGCCCCAGCTCATTTGCCTTTAGAGTAAAAACACCAAGACTTTGCCTTCCCTAAGACCTTATAGCAGTATTGCAAATGGGTGTTAATTATGTCGTATGAAGGAGACAGAGGGAAAAGTCACTGTTCTGACAGTGAAGACACTGCTCCTCGTTAATCACTGGGCGCCTGCCTCCAGCTCATTAAGCATCATTTCCCAGTCTCCCCTACAACACGCTGAACTCATGCATCTGATTACTGGAAATGAACTTTCACGACAATTAAACCCCATCCTTCCTGCCTCTTTATTTTCAATCAAAGAACCTTTCCCAGGGAAGCAGACAGCCTCGTTGCAAGCACGAGTAGAGGAAATTAAAATAAATGCTAGCAAAGATGCAGAACCTTTTATATTATCTGAGATGGCTCCTCAAGGATTTCACAGAGAATGCCAGCATGAAAAGGAAGCTGCATGTTCTGCCTCTTCCTGCAGAGCGGGATGTTAAAACACTTTTCATCTAAATTAGTTTTTAAAATTGTAAAAAGAAAGCGATACATGGATTTTGAATCCTTGCCATCTCATTACCTGTGTTCTTCCACGTGCTGCACAACTTGAAGGTGCCTTAGTGACACAGCTGAGGCAACAGGAAAGTAAATTCAAACACATTCGGAAGAGGAGTGCGAGAGAAAGTTATTATTGATTTAAGATCCACGGAACAAATGAGAACTGGACACTCCAGGGATACTGGATAACACTTGGGAAACAAATCAACACAGCAGGCATCATTTGGCTTTTCCTGTACGTATAAAGAATGGTTGATCATGAAAAATATGCAGTAAGCCTTTCTAATATTTTATATTTGCTCATATGCTCTCAGTTCCAGACGTTATAACGCAGTTGGATAAATGTAGCTGTTAAAACTAATTCCATAGGAGGCTACTTAACAAACAAATTTATCTTAATTCTTCTAACCTTGTCGCTGTTGTTCAGGAGGGGAAGATGTGTTAAGCTAAGGAAGGGCAGAGGGTTTGTCTACTAAGGCAGCTATTTTAAGTCACTGCCCTTCCAATTAGCATGTTATTTTATTCCATATTAAATGCAAGAGAGGACAAGGCTGAAATATTATGTGAAGAGCTAGCGTAAGAAATGACTCACTGGAACAGGGCACTTAGCCCTAAGCCCTTACAGTCAATGAGAGCCACTGGCAGCCACATAAATTTATTTTCTTGTATTCTCTTTTTGAAATCTTTCTAAAATCTTACATAAGCTGCTGCCTTGATATACACTAACAAATACTTTTGTTCCATTTATGAACATCTGTTATAAGAACACACCACAGCTGAAACTGCTCCTACTAAAACACTTTGCAGACAAAAAATATTGTAAGTATTTAAATTGCTTCTACCTAGTGTACCTGAGTGTAAGCGTCCTTACCTGAGGTAGTCCTTCACTTACAACAAGCCACACACACACAAATCAATTTAACAACCTCATTAAATATTAATTATATAAATTATGTATTTAATAACCATATCAAATATAACATTAAAATGAAGCAGGTGGGGACCTGGCATTAAAAAACACTGAGACCTGCTTGTCACCTTGCAACCTACTCTAAACCATGTCTGCAATGCTTTTTGTCATCTCTTGTCACTCACATTTCTCTTTGGTCTATCTGGATGGACCAGGTAAAGGTGGGAGCTAGCATTTAATACACCCCTACAAAGCCTAGTCACCAGAACCCGTCTGGTTGAAACTCCCCAGATAAGCTCATGGATAAAGCCCCAGTGAAACAGAAGTGCTGTATTCCAGAGGCATCTGATATTGAAGAGTCTGCTTTAACTGTATGAGCAGCTACAAACAGCTACATACTCCTATTTTTAAATGATGCTATTGTACACACACAAAATATCGATGGCAGTCCAGAGAAAGCACATAAAGCAACTAGAGAGGAAACTGAATGAACAGAGCTAGACTTTGGTCGATTTATTAAAAAAACAAAAACAAACCACAATGATTTATAAAAAAAACAATCTACTAAAAGGTTCTTTTAGCAAGGCAGACATAAGCATCAAAGAAAGGCACTGACTTCTTTCCTGACAAATCCCTAATAAAAATGTCAAATGCTAAAAATGAGCAGCATAAACATTCTTCTTTTATAAAGATTACATTGAATTAAAGGGGTCATTTTTTTAAGACTTGCATCAGTGTCCGTATTTACAGATGCCTCAATGGGTCAGCTGTATCTGAAGAAAAAAAAATCCAAGAAATAACCACCACCTTTAATTTGTTTGTACACATACACAAAGTGCTCGGAGAGATGATACATGAAATCTATCTACTAACAACTGGGTAGAAGATGAACCTTCAGGAAATTAAGCTAATTTTGCTGTTTGTGTGGAATAAACCAGCCAGCGTCAGCCTGATTCCAAAGGGCTACACCGCAAAGCATCCCTGAGCGGCGATCCCGGCAGGAGTGCCGTGCGGAGATGCTCTGCGTTAAGCATGCCGGCAGTGACAGCCTCCTGCCCGCGACCAGGAGACCCACTCTGGGCTGGGGCAGAGGACACCTGGCCTCCGGCTGCCCCGGCCGCTCCTGCCGCACAGGGGGCAGCCGGTGCTAGCGAGGCAGCTCCTCCGCCACTGCAGCCTGCCTGCCACCCACCCTTTTAGAATAGCCCAGCGTGAGCTGCCCAGCAGCTTGGAAAGGACAGGCAGTGAGCTTAAATCTGTCAAGGTGCTTCGTGAGCTTAAAGCCAGGCGGGCAGCTGTTATCTCCTCAGCAGTTTCCATGCAAAACGTCCCCACTTCTGTCCTCAAGCCCTCGATGTGCAGAAGCACTGGCATGCAGATGTAGTGCCCATCACCACGACTGTTTCAAATTCACAGTCTAGCTTGCTTTGCAGTAACCTCTCCAGGTAGACGAGTACGAGACATCTCAAGTCAGCCACCACCCTTCTAATCCTGGATTTTCCATTTTTTGTCCTACGTAAAATAATCCATCTTTACTGCAGTCACTGTTCCTTCAGTTTACCGTGGCCAAGGACCTGACTCTTATGAACCTCACCTTTCCTCTGACCTTGCAAGAGCAATCCAGAGGACCATCTCACAAGTGGACTTCTGAAGGTCAAGGATGTATTTGCACTACAACTACATCAGCTGTAGGATGACCTTACAACATATTTCTTACCATGTGACAACACCCAACTACTCATCCTCTGCGGATAATTTGGTGCGATACAATGACCGCTAAGAACCTCTGCTTGCGTGTTAGGGCGATCCATCCCGCTGACAAGTTTGCTGCATGGGGGGGTGCCTTGGTGTGTGTGCATGTGACGACCCCTCCTCAGGTCTCTGGTCCACAGTGAGACCTCAGGTTTTTTAGACTACACTTCCCACAGGCCGCCACCCGCCCCTCCCTGTCACCGGATTCCTCCTGTGTCTTTAACAGGATGCCCTCTAGTGCGTAACGTGGATACAGACTTTTCCACTTCTGCCTACATTACTGCATATCAAATGTAAAATCTGCTTAAGGCAGCACAGGCAAGACAACCTCGGGGCTCAGCTGCAGTGCTAACCAAAGGACTAGAAGAGAACTAGCAGAAGACAAGGAAAAAGAAAAACCCTGCAAACCAATACTCTTCAACAAAAGTCTCATCTTACTGTTTCTATCTGAACAGCAACCACTAGGAAATGGAATTGACTGAAATGCAAGCGCCGTAGGTTCTAGTTAGTTTTCTGCATGAGAAACATCTGCTGAATCAAAACTATAATTTCTATTCATAAACAAATTCAATGAATCCTTTCTAAGAAACTTAACTTAAACCACAACATGCCAAACAGTAATGTTACCAGTCTCTGTAAATAAATATGCATTTTATTTTGTTCTCTAAAAATTAAGAACAGAATTCAAAATTCAGACCATTTTCACCTGCTATCATGAAGTGTTGCAATCAGAGGGCCACGTGCTTTAAGAATAAAGTCGAGGGCCTGAATCAGCCAATATTCCTCTTGCTGAGCTACACACGCACAGAAACCTAACACAGCACAACCAGATTTGTTTGAACTGGCTTATGTTTTTTGGTTTAGTATTATTTTATGGCATTCTCACATCTCTCATTAACTTTTATTGAAAACCAACAGCATAACTTCCTGCGAATCACCAGATAAGACACACAGTACAGAACTAAACTAGTGTAAGGGTAAAAGAAAATACTGTGCACATATTAAATTGTATATCAGATATTTAACAATTTTCTTACAGCTAGCAAAGCACTTTCTGGTTTATTACTATGCTTATTACACCATCTACATAAATAAGTGCACGTTAATAAGTAAAGTAGTGGCTGACTAAAGCATCCAAGTAATGACATAACACAGGTGCTTCTGAAAACATTACCCCGTAGATATAATTCCAGCCTGTATGTTTACAATACATACACCAAATAAGCTAACACTATAAACTGGAACAGGGAAGATACTTTAAATACCAACTTATTTACACACCTTAAAGACCAAAGGCAGATAAAAATCTAAGGAGGGAGGGAGAAAGGAAGAGCAGAAAGCCCTTAGCTACCCAGGAGCTGAAGGGCGGGCTCAGGTACCCCGGTAAGAGCGCAGCTGTACGGCACTGCTTCCCTGTACAAACGGACACGCGTCCAGACAGCGGCACAGCCCGGCCTGCACAAGACACGTTGCTACCAACCCCACCACCTGAACGGGCTGCTGATCTACTACCTCAGGCAAGGAGAAGTCCCGAAGGGCAAAGCCCACAAGCCCAGCTGCCGCAGCACGGAGCGTCTCTGGTAGGGGGCCCTGCAGGGGGACGCCCGCTGCCCTGGGCACCACGACCTCCTCTGCTCCTAAAACCAAGACGTTCGGGAGAAAATGCATCATAAAATTTCATTGCTCCTGGCATCGTTCTCCCTTAAATACTTCTCTGTTATATTAGATCAGAGAAGGAAAAGAAATGCAAAATTGAACACGAGAGATTTTGGCAGGCCTTTCTTTAATCATTTACTGTTTATTATTGATTTCTGTGCCTATGCAGAAAGACCACATGCTCGTGTGCTAGGAAGAGGACTACCACAACTCACAGAGTGCATGCAAGAGAGCTAAATGGCCTGATAAGCTCTCTGTAGACTCCCTCTGTGGCTGTTCTGGGGGGGGGGGGGGGGGGGGGTGGGTTGTTAGCTCTTTTTGTAACTAAAGAAGTCCCTAGTGTTTGCCCTGGGATAAACCAAAGAACTCCCCTGTAGCTCTCATGGTCCACTGCAAAGATGCAAAGGGCTCATGATCCAGGCTGGAAGACCTGAGATCCCCCTGTCTGGGATGACCCGAGGGTTGTAGCTGTTCTGTTAGTGACCAAGCTGGGTCAGCATTTAAAGCTCCTGAGCCAATTTACAGTAAGACTGGTGGCTGATCTAATTTGTACCAAAAAAAAAAAAAACCAACCTGGCTCCTAGCAGCCTCGCTGTAAAGTGAATGGAGAGTATAGAGGTGTACCAAAGCATGCATTTCTGTGATACTTCTCCACCATATCTAGAGAAGGAAAGATTTATAATGAAGCTATTACAGAATACGTATTTCACGCCTGCGTTGCTAGCTCCCCAAAGGGAAGCAACAAACGATGCTGCCTAATCCTGCACGCTGCTGACTCTGCATCGTGACTGACAGAGCGTTTGTAGGATGCACACTTGCAGATCTAAACGCTCAAATACAGGGGGACTGGTTCTATAATTATTCAGAAACTTAAATAAGACCAATTGCTTAATAAGGATGTTGTTCCACAATTAATCATTGCCAACTCGAATGTGGCCTGCAGTAAAATTAAGAATTTTAGAGCTGACCTACCTGAGAGCTGAATAGTACTTCAATCACCCAAAATCTTCAGGTGAGTAATTTACCAGTTGCTTGGTTTGGTTCATATTGTATAAAATTTGTCATATTGCTAGAAAGCTCACAACACCTTGTAAAATGGAAAATTTGTCTTGCAACTTTCAGAATTTAAAAAGATGTGTGGGAAGACAACCAACCAAAACTCTTCAAACATAAAACCATCTGAGAAACTTTGCGGTTTAAGTTTAGACGAGTGGGCTTTTTCTGACACACAATACACACTAAATAGCTATATTTAACGCTATCTACTGTGCACAGCTATCAGTTCTCAGTTTCCTGATACCCATGATGTTCCACAACATGACAGTGAATGCGCACGGGCTTATTTCAGAATGCTAGGAGGTGTCTGGGAGTCATTCATGCTGAACATCCTCTCCTAAAAGGACCTAATGTTGAAAAACTCCAGGGGCAACACAGTCATTTCATTAAGAGTCAGTAGGAGCTTTGTTGAAGTTTTGGCCTCTTTGAAGTAGTCAGCAGACTTGCTCAAAATAACTGTGGAAAGTTAAATTCCATTTCTACCTCAAAGAAACCTATCTATGAGCGAACACTTCAAAATAAAGCGACATCAGCCCTGTACAGATAACACCGACAAGACCCAGGATGTTCAAATATACCCCACTGCTTTGAGGGAGGACAAAAAGCACAGAACTAAAGTTACATTTGCTGAATGTCAGACTAAGTTATACCTTAAAAGTTGTCTAAAACCACGCAATATATATCAAAATAAACCCACCAAACGAGCAAGATTACTTCAACAAAGTCTCTAATGAGACAGCAAGGTAAGAAGTAGAATACAGTAGTCCCCAAAACAAAATGAATAGTTGCTTCACTTTTGAATGTGAACAAAACTGCCAAACATAGAGGAAAAAAAATTAAGAAGTGCAAGAAAATAGATATTGTGACAAGAGGAACAAAGTTCAAAGAGCATAGCATGTTCAAGACATGGTTCAGTGCGAGATGAAGGCAATACACATAAATGATCTCACTGAAAGAAGTGGCATTTGAAAAATCAAGCTGAGTATCAGGATGGCTTTAGTAAACTATGTCAGAATACCTCTTATATCTAATTTAAGAAAGACACAGACCCAAGCTACAATATTACTGGCAAAGCAGTATGATGTGAAAATTCAGAATTTTAAAGATAACAATAAATTAAGCAACAGAGGTAAATGGAAAAACTGGATAAAATACAAAATAAATATATCATGCCAGACCAACCAGATGTGTTTCTTTATTAAAAATAGCTAGTTAGCCAGCCAGGAGAAATGAGTAGCTCCACTCTATCTGGATTTCAGTAAATTATTTGACATAGTGACATAGGAAGTTAGTTAAAGCAGGAGATGTGGGGAACAGAGAGGGAAGAACTGGCAAAGAGGTAGAAATCTGCAGCTTGCTGGGAAGCACTGAGGTATAAGGAGAGGCTAATAAAGCTGTCAGCTGAACCTTACTGAATATTTTCATTACCAAAACCAGAAGGGTGCAGGAGAAAGCTGGTATGAGCTGCCAATACAGAGCAGAAATGAAACATTATGCAGGGAGAAACGGAGCCCATGTAAGCTGCAGTGAAAGAAACTGGATCAAAGTTAATGGGGCGAAGTGCGAGAGAGCAGCAAGAGCCGCTGCTTGCAGGTGGCCGGAAACATCCAGGCGGACAACATGACCACGGTACTACCACCATCTTCCAAAGAGAGGCTGACACAAAAAGGCAATTTTAACCACATAAATACATGGCAAAATATTTCCAGTGGCAGGTGAGAAACATTAATTACACTATACAAAGCAGTTAATGGAGACTTATCTTGGCACACTATGTACAACACCGGTTAGCCGGTTATGAAATGGATGGAAAACTGAAACAGGTCGAATGTGACTGGTATGAACAAGGAAATACAGACAGTTTATGAGAGCAGACCAGTGTAGCTTGCTCTGCCTCAAAGCAAGGACTAGGAGAGAAAAATCCACATGAATACACTGGGCAGCAACCCTCATAGCAGCAGTGCAGATTGTAAAGCTAAAGGAGAGAGCTGCCACGAGCACAAATGCGTACAAACCAGCCATGAATAAATTTGGGCTAGAATTAGAACAGGGTTTCTGACCACCATCAGAGCTGTCAAGTTCTGAAAAATCTTTCAGCACAGTGGTTTATGAAAAGACAGGTAAAATGTGGCTGAGGACTGAAGTCAGTGACCCAGAGAGCTGCCTCCAGCTCTTTATTTCCATGCATCATCATCACAGGAGGCAGAGGAATTAGGCTGGGAAATCCCAGGTGACAATCCTGGCTCCAGCGGAGTGACTGACAAAAAGCCCTGACTATGGCACAGGCCAAATCCTCACTCGCCAGATCTGGGCAAATTCTGCAATCCGGGCATCTTTGGCAGTCCTGTAACGGATGGGAACTCCTCATGGGTTGTGTCCTGTCCCCCCCGCAAGGTGACGTGGCTGCAGGGGCTGCTGTTAACAGCTGTCGGCAGCACTTTAAAACAGCAGACTCCTGACAAGTTGTCCTAGAGGGAAATTCGAGTTAAGAATACATAGGACAATACTGACCGCCAAGGAGATTCTCTCGTGCTTGTATTACTCCCGCTTTGTCCCAACCCAAAGAGTTGTACGGACGCACACAGTGACCCAAGGCAGGAGCCTGCTCTGAGCAGGCAGACGCATCCATAAAGCCCAGTGCTGCCAAGGAGATGCCTCTGCCTCCTAAAAGCAGCAGCTCTGCACCAGTGCACGAGACGTGGTCGGCTCCTTCTCTCAGCAGCACCCAGCAGCTCAGCGGCAGCACCGCGCTGCCAGATGAATTGTGCCTCTGGCCGAGGGGCGGCCGCACGCGGGGACTCCCTGGCCCTGTAGTCCCCCGCACGAGGTTCCACGAGCCAGCTGCACTCCTGCAGCAGCTCTAGTTTAGCCTTCTTTTTGAAAATGGTGGAAATGACCAGTCTGAGACTTTAAGCTGACATTTGTGCAAAACCTACCAGCCGGGTACGGGTGCCATCAAGTTCACTTCAGAATTAAAAATAGCAAGAGAAACTTCACATGGAAGATTAAGCACATTAATAGATCACATAACCTTGCAGCAGACCAAGCCGTGCTGTAAACAATTTTCAGCATAAAGCATAGAGGCAGTGCCATCAAAACATTATTTATGTGAAGACCAACATCTACAGTAGTCTCAGGTTGCAAACACATTTTCTTGAGAAATGAATGACAGCCTTACAAACTAAAACAACAACAATGATAACACTTCCTCTGCTTTAAATTTGATCTCCAAGTGCCTTGCTGCTGGGCATAAGAACTAACATATCAACCTAACACGCTTGACATTTAATAAGCCAAGTTTATTTCTAGAAAGTGAGCTTGGAAATTAAATCTCCTGGGTGCAGTTGGCACGCAGTGCACAAAAGGAATCTTAAAATGACTGCATTTCATTTTTGCCCTATAGCTTTCATCCTTCTGATTGGTATATTTGAGTGCACTTAATCACTTAAGCACTGAATTTACCACCATGATAAATCTCCAGTTTAGACTACACAATAAGAAATCTTTGTCTTCTCTTCGCAGCTGGCGAGTTTTGATTTGGACTTTGAATTTAGGTCCTTTCCTCAGGCTTAACAGTAACAACTTGTTTGTTCTGTCTTCTGAAAGCATGACATTAACTTTTCTCTTTAACTGCATTATTGTTGCTTAAGCTTAGTGTTCTCAGTGCTAAAATCAGTTGCCCTTCTGTAGTGCCGGACTAAGAAACACAACAAAAGCAATTAGTCTGTGCTGGTAGCTTACAAAGCAACTTTCACTCATTAGTATTTACACAGCATCACTGGGCCACATGACACTTCGCAGGCACGAGGACAAGCCAGAGTTTATAATACAATCTTTCAATAGATGCCCCCAATGCCACAAAGAGCTAATTTAAAAACAGGTGGAAGGGGCCTCAGACAATGAACAGAGCAGGAACACTCCCACAAATACCTCATAGTTTGGCCAGAGGACCAAGCTATCTTTTGTCTTAAACTCTTTGACGAATGCCCTAAATATCTTGCTGAAGTAGCTCCTGTAAAAGGTAAAAGCTAGATGTGACCATCAAATGACAAGAGAGAAAAACGTGTTTGGACAGAAGAGATGGGGACTCTAGCCCCAGTTTTGCTGCAGGCTTCCTCTGCAGCACCCTGGTAAACTATTTAGGCCCCAGTCTGCAAGACTTCACGCACATTATTACCTTTTCAGCAAAACCCGGGACTTGTGCTTGCAGAACAAATCATGTCACTAAAGATTTGCAGGATCAGGGTCTCATTTCCCTGTGCCTTAGTTCTTCCTGCACAGTTCAGTACAACTCTCAGTTGCATTGGACATACCCACAGATATTTGCAGTAGGGCCTCACTTTGTTAAATATAAAATACCTTCTTCTGTCACGCCAGCCTGGTGATGAAAAGGCTGATTCGTGACCCGGTGCGACTGCTGTACAAAAGGCTGCATCTTCATAATTTTCTGACTGCAATGTTCACTTCTGCAGATTTGAGTCCAGAAGAAACTGCAAGGTCACCCAATGTAAGCTGCCACTTAAGTCGTTTTATTTGCTTTACCACTTGCCAGCAAGACAAATAACTCTCTCTGTTTTCCAAAGCACAGCTTAAACACAGAGCTTGTCAGCTGACTGGGACACACAGAAACCCTGGACTCCTTACGTACAGCAGCCCGGCACGAGCACAAGAGCCCTGGCACATCCTGGAACCGCCGCAGCCGCAGCGCCTGCACAACGTACCTGCATGCGGCAGCAACCCGTCCAGCTGGCTTTTTTTTCTCTCTACACGATAGTATTTTTACTACTCGGCTCTGCCGTTTATTGCAGGCCACGAGACCTCACTCACAGCTACCCCTCTCTGAGGCATGGCAATGCTCATCACACTGACAGTCGTAATGCCAAAAAAAACCCAACACCCGAAGCTGCAAAGCCATAGCATCGCTTGCCGCAGCAGTTAGGTCCAAATGCACGCATCCTCAAGAATCTCTGTTAAAAACATGCTTCACATATGAATGCCTCTGGATTCAGCTCACAGCCACCCATTTTTGTAACATTTGTCTCCCCTACATTAAAGACTACTTTAGTATATCGCTATTTCCTCTCCATGACGCAGCTTAGAGTCTAATTAAGCACATCTCAATACTTTATTTCTGTTAGTGTATTACACTCAGAATGTCTCACAGCAAGGCTTCTTCTTCAGACCTCAGATTATTGTGGCCCCAGACCTGCCAAACATAACACACGCATTTTACCTCTAAGTACTTCGGAAGCTTGCTTGATGTTTGTCAACTGGATTATAGCTCTCGCTCCTCCTTAGTTACGGTCACGTTGCCTCTACAGGTTCTCTGTGGTTAGATAAACAGTTTGAGCTTCCTTACACTACCGATGTAAGGTGTTTTTTCTAGGCTCTGCATAGTTCTCAGAGATTGCTGCAATTTTCAGAATCCATTTTAAAACAGACATACCGTTTCCCCCTGCAAAAAAATTGTCTTGCCTGTGTGGAGCCAACACCATCTTCCTAATTTCTGCTAGGTGCTGCTCTAAAGGCAGGCACTGACAACACTTAGCACATCTTGTCTTTTGCAAATGCAAATTTACCATGTAGATTTCTGCATTTACGTCTTGCTTTGTTTATGAAATAACCGCCAAAAAAGTACATTTCTCTTTTAAATTCTTCTCTTAATTTGCAATCACAGCCTTTGCACTGCTGCTCAGACAATTAGAACCGACGACCTACGTGAACAATGGGGCTTATGTTCTTTCAGGCTAAATTTATCCTGGCGCTTAATGGATCCTTTGGAAAATCCCACTATATATATGCAGTTTTAGGAGCAATTCTGACAATTTTCATCAACAGATGGAGGATATTAGGCTTCAGCTGGAAGCTTACAGTACAACTGACTGGTTGCCTATCAGCCAGTGTTACAGTACATTCATCGAGATTTTATCAAATACTATTTTGGAGGCTCTGACTTGCCTGTTTCCCCTGAAATACTGGCTGCAAGTCTTGTAAAATTCTGTAGTAAGAAAGCCAATTTCTTAAAGAAGTGCTTTCAGTAAACCTTGTATTTGTTACAAACTTCACTCTGTTTTCTGCATTTGACGCTGACTGAAAAATTAAGCTCAATCAAGTGAAAACCAAGTTCCTGAAGAAATGCCAAAATTTGTAGAAAACCAATGTTCTCCTGTATCATTTTACGCAGCATCCATTGGGAATTGATCTAACAGGTTTTGTTAGGGTTTTTCTCCCCATTTCACCCCAAGAATCCCAAGTGTAGTCTATAAATAATTTCGCCAAAAATAACCCTACTTTCATGCACATTATATTCTGTTCCACAAAAACTAAAGGGAGCATTTCCAAGCATACCATGCTGAAAATATACATGCGTGAAACAGTTTAAATCTGCTGTACAAGAGCCTCTTGCATTTTAGCCTATATCCCAATAACAATTTTTCTTTTTTTTTTTTTTTCCCCAAAACACACACACACAAAGAAAAGACCACAGAAACCTCTCACATTCAACCTTGCCTGGAGGATCAGCAACAGCTATGAATGCTTCACAGGACTGTAACCGATACAGCTGAAGATGGAGGCTAAGAGTAAACAAAACAAGATTACTTTAATTCCATTAAGACTGCAGAAAGGGAGGATCAGTATTTAGGAAAGACTCCGTTTACATTCTGAGAAACACAAAAATTAAAGGCAAGTAATTCGGGGTCAGTGGGACCAGCAGCATTGCAAAGCACTGCCTCAACCGAGGACCATAAGCATTAACAAACTGTAGCTGTACAAAACTCAAATGATTTATTCTGAGAAATCTAAATGCAGAATTAATGCCAAGCTTGCCAGAAGTGGTCACAAATTTAAAATTTTTACTTTCAACAGTCCAGTTCCTACAAAAAATCAACACTGCACTTTCATGGAGTTAACAGTTTTTCCACCTACTTTTGGTGGAATCTGAATTTTGCCCCAGGTTTTCTGTTGTCACAACAACACATTCATTTCTGTGGTTCGCACGGTAAGCACTCACAAAGAAAGCCATCCTAACAACGAAAGCTGACTTTTAAAGGCCAAGCAACTACCAGCAAGTCCGTGAATGCAAAATAACTGTCCTGTTCCTTTTAAAAGGAAGAAGCGAGTCGTTCACTCATTTTTAATCCGTTTGCAACTCCCTGCCTTTTGTCAGGTTAACCTTTTCCAACCCTAATGCTTAATTTCCCAGGCTTAAATTTATGAGCAGGAACAATACCTTCTGATCGCACTGCCGAGACGCTATCGCAGCAAACACCGTGACACGCAAGGTGGCTCTGGTGACGGCACATGCTCCCGGCAGCCCTGCAGGTTGCTCCGGGACAGCCCTGACCACCGGTGCCCGCAGCACTGCTCCCTGTGCGCCCCAGCCTTGCAGAAGCCGGGAACGACCTTCTGCTAGGTGCACTAAGGATGGTGCAGCACCACAGATCCGCCCGCGCGCAGCTGCAGAGGGCCAAACATCATCACCAATGAGGAAAACGTGACCATTAGTTAATTTTCAGTAATAGGCGAGTGTTTTCTACTATTACTAGTATTTGAGACCACTGGAACGAGAAGATGCTTATTTATCGCATTATAACCTGCTGCAGAGCAGCACGCTGCACCTGTGCAGAGCAGAAGATCAGAAGGACTTAGATGGGCTTCGCTGGCAGTCACTGCCACCCCGAAGACAGCACATCCCAAGCCTGCGAGGAGTGCTCCATCCGCTCGTGCCTCACCGGCTCATCTCCTACACTACTTCTGCTTGTAGAATCACACACAACTTTCTTGCTTGGTTAAGTACTGGATGGTCTTGGCACATGAGGGTTCAATGAGATTTACTGCAGTGGCCCAAGTGCTTCGCTTACCTAAGCCTGTGCAACGCACATGTCAGTGAATGCGCTCTAGCTGGACTAGATTACTGTAGGACCTGGCTGCCTAAAAAGCTCTCATTTCCGTGTCTTCAGAAAGACTATTCTCGGATGAAGAGAAAGTGTTGTTATCCTAAACTTACGGAGAACAGAGACACGCTTAGAACACGTCTGCTCGGCTCTCCTGCCCATTCATGCACAAAACCTGGCTGTAACTGAGTAATCTGGTGCTGGCTAGTGTTACAAGCGTTGCTGCACATCAGCCTCTTTCTTCCCTTCTCCAGATGGCTGGCACCAGGCACAGTGTTTCAGAGTCTAGGCTCCAAGAGAATCCTATTACATGGTCACAGATCCCACGTAATTAAAATCCTCAGTAATTATTTCAGTAGGATCATCAGAACAAAAAGCAAAAGAAAGAAAGAAAAAGGAAAACACAGCGTACCCCAGAAGACAACTCAGTCGCAAGGAGCAGCTCCTAACCGAGACGATGTGCTCTCTCCTCCGGCTGCTGCCCTCACACCCGTACCGACCTTGGAGGCAACATCGCTCGCTTCCTCTCACACCACCGGTTACTAACGCTCCTGCAGACGCTGCGCTGGTAACACCACAGGGCCCTGCCCCAGTCCAGCTGAAGCGGGATGTCCCATGCAATGCTGGTAATACGATACAGACACCTTCAAAGCTAGGAAGGCTCATTCCTTCTGATTATTCGCTCTTTTAGGAAATCAGGTTTCCCAATTTCTCCACCCTCTGCAACCCAAAAGTTTCCGAGGAGCCTTCCCGTCTGCCTTGTCACAAGCCAGCTGCAGTTAATGCTCTGGTTATTAAACCTGTCCTCCTGTTGCACTTCAGAAGGATAAATAAAATAGTCAGAAACTTCAGTTCTGGGCCTTTCTCCTTCTTAGGATGCAAATAAAAAGCTAAACTGTTATGTCAGGAAAAAACAGGCAGGATTGCACATATTTATAAGAGGCGTGTCTTAGTTCAGATTATTGTGGCATTCAGAAATTGTGCAAGTGCCAACATGGAAGAAAAATACAGCACATTACTTATATAAAGTAATTATGTTTATTTTAATTATTTTGGAGTAAGATGGTAACATCCGCTTCCTTAATTACTTATTCTGTGTTTAATATTTTAACCTGACATATGAAGTCTCCTCTACTGCTTCCTGGTTAATGGTATGGCACGGCTATAATAGTTCAAAGACTCCTATTCGTAAAGGACTTTATGATTTGATTTGTACAATAAGCTTCAATAAAAGGTGAAAACCATGAAACACAAAAATCAGATTTAACTTGAGTATTTTTATATGACAGACTAGATTGCCCTTTGATCATATCGCAGTAATCTGCTTTCCACTGAGGACACTGAAATTACACTTGCCCAAAACTGCAAAGACTTTCAAGCCTGTAAACCTAATTAAACACAAAGGATGACTGACTTGCACTACCAGCTTGGCCAGAGCTATAAAATGCTCAGGGCAAGCACATCTGCACAACATCAAAGGAGCAAAAAAGGCCCCACACTTGATCTTAATAAAACTTAAAGCTAGAAGTGACCACTGGACTGTTTGGGGAAACCTTCCTTGATTACTTTGACCGCTGACATTGCACAGCCTATTGCGTAAGTTCTTGCCGAAAATTGATTTAATGCTGTACGAAAACTAGTGACGCTTATTTCGCCGTCTGAAGACTTGCAGAAATGGGAAACCCAAAGGTTCCTTCAGCAGCTGATCCACAGTTTGTTAAAAATTAATGACTTTTTATGACTAAATTGAGTTTGCCCTCTGCTTGTACCCACCGAGTCTTACTATTCTTTTCATGACTTAAAGGCCATTTATTCCTCCCCCAGCCAGTACCTCTTTATTGTGATCTAGTCACCTCTCAGTCAAAATCTCTCGCTCTAATGGATATCTCCAGCCCTTAAAACGTTTTTTGCTACCATCTCCAGTTTTTCAACTTCCTTTTAAAAATGTTGACACCAGGCATGGAAAAACAAAATCACACCAACACAGACAACGTTAGAAATAACATTACCCTGGCTTGGTACGCTCCTTTACACATCACAGCAGCCCTTCGTATCACAGCAGCCAACTGTGGACACCATTTCATGGGGTGCGAATCATACCCACGGAAAAAGGGACTGCACTTCTCTTCTTGGCTGCCTACGTCTGCACCTGGTGGTGCTGAAAACCATTTTGTTTGACTGACCTCAACTTACCAACAGATTCAGACCTTCCTGGGAAAATGCCCAGTCATTGTTTTTAATCGTCTTATTATTTTTTACATCATCCAGAAATTTTGCTAGCAATGTTTATACTTTTATTTTCACATCGCTGAGATAAATGTGATTAATATCACAGCTGGTGCCAGTTGCTGTGGTACTTTGTGACAAACCTTACCCCAGCGACAGCATTCTATTGTGATTCACTGTAAAGAAAAGCCACAATGAATCAGATGGTTTCCAATTCATTCACAAGAGCTTTAAAAAAAAAAAAACCACCCCCCCCAAAAACCACCAACAACAACAAAAAACAAAACAAAACAAAAAAAACAACCACCACCACCACCAAAAACTCCATGTTATTGCTAGTGCTGAGTTTTTACTGAACACTACTTAGGAAAAGATGATGCATAAAGGCCATACTGCTTCTCCCATGGTAACTAATTTCCACCGCACACTTTGGGAATTGCTGGTAATTTCTTCAGTTTTTTTAACTGAAAAAAAAAAACCTAGGAAAAATAAACAACTTCAAGACAAAGATATAACTGCCCAATTCAGACTGGCTAACACTACACAGGTTACTGCTGATTACTAGTGGCATATTGCCCTATCAATTCGTAATAGTCAAAGCAAAGTCCACTGCAACAGTGATAACCTGCCAGCAGACTTGCACACTTACTATTATCATTCAGAAGAATAATCTAGTATCTAATTTTTATCAGAAACATAATAAAAGTTTTGATCCTGTTAAAAAAATGCTTATATACAACATAAAATGTGCAGGAAAATATATTAATTCCATTCCATACATCCCCCTAATCCACGCATATTCCCCATAATAACCAGCCTGGTTTATCTTTCAAAGAAACCAAGGGTTTTCCACAAATAAATTTCTCATTTTGAATCCCTCATACATGCATACGCCACCTGCTCCTAAGAAAGCTCCCAGGAAGAATTAACTGCCCTGTAACTTAAGATGGGTTCGTATTTACATAGTTACTCGGTCTACAGTAAAGAGATAAGCCTGTTATGGAAACGAACTGAGACCAGGCACATATGAGGGTAAATTGCTTTCGATTGTTATGTCTTAGGCTTGTGAATTAAGCATGCTGCACATTTCACTGCCCAAGCACCTGAAATTCTCAGTTTTTCTCAAAAGTACAGAAAAAGAATGAAATAGTGGGGGAAAAAGCAGCTTTGTTATTTGTCATTTACGCAGTAAGACCAGCATAAGTAGCCTAAGCCAATACTTGAAAATCAGACATACAGCTCTCTTCTCAAAGGGCTTACTAGTCAAAACAAATACGTCCACTCCTCTAACAAAAGTCACAGCAGAAGTCCTGTATGAAACCAAACTCTAGATAACAGCAGGCTTCAGCTGGGGCATGGTCACAGCTTGCCCTCTACTCACGAGGTGATCTTTACTTCTTTACCTGTGCTCACAGCACAGAAGAGGAGGGGAAAGAGAAGCTCCAACCGTGCCACTACAGCCCTGACGCACCAGCAGGCAGAAGTAGGTACGCTGGCACAAGAAACGAGCCGAGTTTTTTGCAGCATCCCTCAAGTGGCTCACTCCAGCTCGCTTTGCTTAAAGCAGAGAAGGATACAGAGACAAAACATTAGCAGATAATTTCTCTGTACACCGCCAGGCACACTCTGGGCGACAGTGGGATTTCTGTCGTCTGTTCCCGCTGCAGCACAACTACTTTAACGCTCCTGGATCTAAGAGGAAACTCTCAGCCAAGCTCTTCCCAGAGTACTCCCTACACCTTCAAGCCCTTCCCGACTCGCTGTTCCCAAGTCACGTAACAGCAAGCCACAAGCGAACATTACCTACTCTGTTCCCTTACAGCAAACCATCAGCACAATGCACGCAGAATATGTCATATGTGCCCTCCTTACTCCACAGACCTTGCTGCAGGACCGTAAGCTCCTGAAGGCAGACGCCTGTCTTCTGTCGTTACCTGGGCATGCCCGGCGCCCTGCTGGTACTCCGCATCAGTAGGTTTTGGTGAACACATGCACGCAAGCACTGAAGAGAATCGTTCACAGCTTTAATTTATGTGAATAAGCGCGTAAAACCGCAAATCGGGAGCGCACTCCGGGGCTCTCTGCCCGATCCCTCTCCCCCAAAACGACCGTACCATGCCAGCACCCAGCCACGGCTACCTCGGCCCCGCGGCTCCCGTGGTCCCTGCCCACGCCAGGCCGGTCGGGGCAGCCGGGCCTCCCCACGGCCACCACTCGGGACGCCCACGCCGGCCCTGTGGGAGAGCCCGCAGGGGCCGCCAGTCCCTGCGCGGCGGGCACCGGCGAGCCGCCAGCACCGCTGCAGGCTGCGCTACACCCGGCTAACGCCGGTGCGCGCCCAGCTCCCGCTCAGAAACCGCGCGG
>VXAL01003794.1:852177-877467 GCA_013399475.1 Chauna torquata | reverse complement strand
AAAAGGCTCAAGAAACAGTCCCTAGCCATGCAAAAACTTCCATTGGAGAAAATTATACCTGCTGAAGAACTAAAGGATAAGCTCTGCAAGTTGAATGGAGCATAAATCTATGTGAAATGAAAGTCTTTAATTGCTAGAATAAACTAAACCTTTCAGCTCACTACCTAGCTCAATTCATACTCCCTAAGGTCTTACACCTGGGGCTTATTATATGCAAATTTTAAAGGTTGTATCAAGTCTGTACGTGTGCGCACAAGCAATGAGTGTNTGTTATCTGCATTTGATCCTTAAGAGCAAGGGCAACCATTCTAAGTTAATTGCAACTTTTCAGTGATGCTGAGCTACATGCATGCTACTGTCAGGTGTATAAAGCACTCAGATTCATAGGTAGAAAGTCATCACTAACTCAAGTTTTCAACTAATATTGACAGGACAGGGAGAAGTGCAATACACTGGACGTCAGACATCAACCCATGCAGACTAGTGTTATTATGTGCACCCTGTGTATTCTTTGTCTTTATGACAAGCATACATTAGTAACTCAAAAGTGCCTCATCCCTCCTCTTTCATAGTTTGAAGCTCTGATCCTGAAGGCACAGTCCATGATATTCACCCAATTGTGTTCTTTCTTTTCCTAACCCGACATTACAAACACAAAACTGTTCTTTTAAGTGGATCTTTCAGAATGTTATGGAATAGTTACTTCCCCTTTTTAGGATTCCTTGAGATCCACACTATTGTCCAGAAAGTTTAAATCAGCCAAAAAAAAAAGCTTAAAAGACACTTAAAAGCTATTACAGCTTACAATTGTGGTCTAGCACAGCCAAGCACAACTACTGATGTCTTTACACACCATACACATTTTGAAATGTAACAACCCATGACATTGACATCACATTCACTACTTTCCCATAAGAATATTATTTTGCTTTTTGAAATGCACATCAACTTAGTTTTCTAAGTCTTCTTGGAAATATTGTCCACAATCTCCCACTAACTTTTGCTAATAGTCTGTTCTCAAGTTCCTCACTTTGAGACATTAACTCAACTTATACCGGCTATACGTTTGCTATCAGATCCTATCTGGAAGCCATCTTTTCCTCTATCTGAAACAAAAGCAAACTTATCTTAACACCTCACACTCCCATATGAGATGCTCATTAGCAACATTTGCCCATGCACAATCAGATCACATCAGTAACTTGGCCAGATTTAGTTGAACAGCCATGACACACTAAGATCAAAATCCTCATATTTTATGGATATGTCACAAATGTTCTCACTGTAACAGATCTCCAGTGTAGTATTTTACAATGAAGTGGATCACAATCTCGGAAGAAACATGTATGTGGGACAGAGAATGCGTATGCACGAAGATTCGAGCACACGGTACCTGTCTTTTTCAAAGCTGATTATTCTGATGCAGTCTGACAGAAGCTACTTCTAAGCTGTATCCTTTTCAAAGGCTCTCTGACTGCATCAAAGTCAACAGATGTGGCAATGGAACAACAGTTGAAAGACTGAAAAACCAGGCAAAGACCTGCAACTGTTGAGTCCCATTTTTCTCTCCCTGCTCCGACACAAAAACATGCAGTAGCCAACAAGTGAAGCCTCCTCCTCTAAGCCCAGCTCTTTGGAGATGGGATGAGAGCAGCAGGGAAAATACAGAAAGGAGGAAGTAGCAGGAATACATCATTCTGTCTATAAAATAAAGTAGGAAGGAAGCACATGCCACTGCCAGCAACCTATCATGAGCTAGGTGATGGAAAACAGGCAACAGTGGGGAAAAGGAGACATTTTAAAGACACTTTCAAAGATAATTCACAGTTACAATAGTGATCCAGAGCACTGAAAAATTATAGCTGTCAAATGACTAATTGGTGATGAACACCACATGACTGAGTGAAGCTATTGACAATAACTGTCAGCATGATCACAAGCAAAATACCAGCTACACACCCAACAGTCCCACCCAGCATATTAATAAGAGAGCTGGGACAATCCTTCAAACTACTCTGCAAGGATGAAGCCAAAGCCACTGAGGTCAAGTGACAAATAATTTAATTTATGGTTAAGACGTTTGTAATCATTTACTAGTGGGTACCTTTTAGCTGTAGCACTCTTGGGTATAAAACAAATCATTTTCTTACAAATAAAGAATGCAATCTATTCTAACCATATGCAGGACTTGCATCTGAACCTGTTCAAATTGTTTCCTCCTAAGATCACAAAGCAAAATAATTTGTGCCTAAGCTAAGGGACTTTTTTTGGTCTTAACTGTAAAGTCCTTTTTCGAAATCTACTTTTATGATTTTAATCAAATTCATTCACCCCCAAATACTGCAACATGAATCTAATTACTTGCTTTGCAAGTTTAGTACCCAGAGACACTACAGAAGTTTCAACAGCTGTTGGAAAAATGTTGCAGCCTCTGACTTTTTAATAAAGTTGCTGCAGCCAAGGTTTACTGTAAATTGATGATTTAGCTGGATTAGATGTTAATATGCAACTTGATATATTATTCATGAGTCTGAGTCACAGACCTAATTAGAAACATGACATGAAAAGCGTTTGAGTCCACAATCTGGATTCTCCCTGACATGAAAGATTTGACATGTGAATAAATTTTCACTTACTGAGAGAAGACAGATAAATGACCTTTTACATCTAAATGTAAAAATGTCATGTTGGAGATGCATCACTTGCCTTTCTGAGAGTTTGAGAAAAACAGTAGAGGTATCCAGTTTGATACAATAGAAGCCCTTTAGAAACTTTTTACCTCTCCATCCATTTCTATGTGCTTCCAAGAAGTCTGTTCCATACTCCTGTCCAGTCACAGACATCAAATAAAGATGTATAATCCTCTGCCAGAGAAACGTTTCAGGAGCTTCATTAAGATTGCCTAGAAACAGGCCTCCTTCACACAGCTAAGCAAAGCCATGTCATAACTACACAGCCTTAAGTACCTGTGTATACCAGTTGGTGTAGTGTTTCAACTTTCCAGGCTTAACTGATGATCAAACTAATCTTAGAGCATTGTTATTTAACCGTTTTGGCCAGAAATACTGTGTTAGCTAAATTCGTAACAATAGATTCTGACAACAGCAGAATGGAGCTGCTCTTCAATTAATGATACTGACTAGCAGTGGTCAATAAATGTACCTGGGAAAGCATTAGAAGCACTTCACATTAGGGGACTATTCTGTGCAGTGGATTAATTCACTAAATTTGTTTCTTGAGGCATATGCCAAAAACCAACTTGCTGCAGACCCCTAGTTAAGTCAGCATGGTGCATAAACCTTAAGTATCTGCCTTCCTGAAGGCTTACTTTTTTTTTTTTTTAAACACTCAGGACTGATTTTAAGACCCCACTTTCCCACACTTGCTTGTTTCAGTGCCTATCAAGGTGTTTAGGATGCCAAATATTGTTTTGAGAAGTATTACTGTTCAGGAACAATTTATTTTTACTGGGTTAATTATTCCTTCTTAGTATATAGAAATTTGATTATTTAATTTCTACTACAATTATTCAAATCCTGTATTCATACGCTAGGTATTATCTTACACAGAATGAGACCAAGTCTCAGATGTAGAAAAACAAATGCATCAGTGGATACACTTGAAATAAATATGGTCTGCCAGGCAAAGAATACGATGAGAAACATTTTCTTCAGTTTACAAAATAAACCACCACGATATACTAATTAGCTGACAACATGGAAGAAAGCATTTTAAAAAGACAATTTAAAATTAGACAGAAATTAGTGTCTGGACCTTACAGTACATATCGCAAAAACATATTATTCCTAGCCAGCATTGATCTGAACCTGGTAAAGCCAAAGGATAACCCAACATAAGCAAGGCTTCCAAGTCTAGGAAAACAATCTGAAGAGGCATATAAGCAACTGAAAGCTTTTACCAGACTTGACAACATAGAGAAATAGAACAGCACAGAGCAAGAAAAGTCATTACTAATAAACACAGCCAACAGATTGGAGTCAGCTGTCTTTGAGGACAATACTGAAGGAGATAAGAAGGAAGAGGTCAGGATATACTAGTTTCCAAAATTAATAATTCATTAACATTTCACTTGAGAGAACTATTATGAAAAAATCTGAAGAGGAACAGAGTAATTCTTAGCTCAGGAGCTGATCCTGTACAAATCAGGACACTGACATCATTGATGCTATCTGTAAGATAAATGTTTTCAACCAAACCCATTTCATTTACCTCAAGCCGTTTGTTTCCGGCAAGCTGGAAAACCATAAGCACTATGACAAGGGTAAGGGGCTATTTTGTTCCGAGTTACTTTTAAACAGTATTATGTTCTAGACTTGCTGTCAAATAGCATCTATTGGTGCTACCATTCATCCTACTCTGAATGCACCAAACAGCAAACAATTGCCAACTGGGTAGAAGCTACAAGCAAGCAGTCACTGTCTCAAACTCCAACTGCACCACTTGGCCTTTTAAGATTTCTAGCTGTTTCAAATAAAGCACTAATTACTGCCTCTTATGATCTGCCATTGTTCAGCAATACACTCATTTTCATCTTTAGTGAAAACATTTTTTCCCCCAATGTAATTCACATTCCAGAAGAAAACATGGAAAAGATAAGAGGTAGCTGATTTTTTGATTTATAAATCAGATTTTACAGCTTCAGCCACAGTTGTAGAGATTACTAGTATGTTCATGGTCCAGATGTAGAGCTAAATAAATTGAAAACCCATATTTATAATGATAAATAGTTAACCAAAGACTATGAACCCAAAAAGAAAAACAAAACAAATCAGAAGAGCACAGACTTGACAACTTAAGCCTTATGAGCTCAATTTCAAAGTCTTTGTCATTTAGACATAATATTCACAAATGTAACTCCCCCAAAGGATATAACTCTGCATAAGTCTGACTGAAGATAAAAGGAGCAACTCATGCCCTTGACATTATCAGCAATAGAAAATAGGCCTTAATCTGCCACTATTCAGATGTGGATTTAGGCTAGAGAGGGAGCTCTTCTCTTACCATACATGAAATAGCAGCTCCTTTATATTCTTAGCTGAGCTCAGACTCCATTGGTTAAAAGCCGGGAAGGAGGGGGAAAAAAAAATCATTCACATGAAAAAACATCATTCTAGAAAAGGGCTTTTTACAAATTTGCTTAGCTTTTCTAATGTTTATACAGAATTTACCTGAAAGAATCATAAGACAAAGGTTTCGTTCTGATGGAGGTTGCCTGTGTTATGGCCATTTCCAAATTAAATCCAAAAAACTAGTAGCTGATGCTAATATACCATAAATCATTACACCAGAAGAATATGGCAAAGATGAGGTGGAGTTTGGTCTTCTTCCATTTCTTTCTCCCAGCAATCCATCAATCTCCTTCCTTTCTCAACTCTATTACGAGAGGTAAGAAGGGCAAACAGACAGTACAATGAGCCTGCCATATGAGAAAAAGGAGAAGTTTTCTACCTCTCCTCCTACACAGGTTTTTGGATTTGCTTTTTTGTTTGTTTTTTTGTTTGTGCCTCCACCTCTCCTACATTTCTGTGCTTAAGGGGGTACAAAGGAGTTGAACCTCAAGATGCAATATTTGCACCAAAGCTTTCATCAGAGGAACATTTTGTCCTGCAAGTAATCAGATATGCATTCCTGCTGACAGAGCATAAGCATGATGCTGTAGCACAGTGCTTGGAGTTTAACATATTGAAAAAATTTACTAACAGCTAGGCATTTTCAAGGAAAGGGGGATTCCTACAGCGTTCCTACAAAATACAAAAACTATATTTTTACTATATTTCATAAAGAGTGTGCTTGAGGAAGGAAATAAAGATAAGAACAAACAGTCAGTAGGAATGTAACTCTTACACTTTCACAGTGACTAAGTAGTAGACAAACCTAAAAATCATAATATGTTACTATTTCAGAAATGGTAGGACCAATAACTCAAAGTTTTACAGTCAAATACAGCATGTAAACACTAGTTAAAACAAAAAGTAAATTTTCCCTGTAGCATTTGTGATGGCAAAACCAAATAAGCATATTTCAGACTGGTGAACAAATGTGAGTAATCCATTAATAGTTTCTACACCTTCAAACCCCACCCAGTGAAATATTTAAAGAGATGCTTAAAAAGAACTTCACAAGTAGTCCCATTCAAATTCAATTTTTTCCCTTCTATTCTAACTTCACTCCCCATATAGAGATCTCTTTCAAAAACCAGCAATATAGTCAAGTCAATAGGACTACCCATTCCCTAAAAGAAAAAGATCTAAACCAATGCTGTAAAGCACCTGTTCGCTACACGAAGGAAAGTCTGGGAGAGATTCTTGAATACAGTCAGTTCTAATGGAGACATTAACTTAAATTAACAGTGAAAGGAATAACTGCTATCAAATAACATTGATCATTTATTGCAAAGAAAATATAATCTATTTACAGAACAAGCACAACAGCAACTGAAGCCCAGTGTTTGACTCAAAAGTGAATAGCATCAATGTTTTAACTGAAATGCTCTCTTCCTTGAGATGGTACCAATAATATCATTAGGAGATTTATATTTTTGCCTTTCTAGTTCTCCTTTTCAGATAGCTGCTCATGGTCATCTGTAACAATCCAGCTAGTTATTAGGAAAGCAATCTCTGTTCAGAGAGATACAGAAGTCATCAGAAACGTTCCCCACACCCTCCTCTGCTAAGGAAGTAGAAACTGTTCCAGATAAAAATTTAGTGATGCAGCTAATTTAACAGTTCAGTTCAAAGTGTTTTGTGAACAGGTTTTAGATTGGAAATTATAAACTGAATAAGCTATGTAGGAAATTCAGACTTTTAGAAGCAATTTTAACATCATGCCCCTAAGATGACGCATTGTTACAAAGCAAGCCATTTAAATAAATGGATTTTAATCTCAGCTTTTCCAAATTTCTATTGCTGTTAAATTCTAAGATTAAAAAACCTGCTTTACCAGTTTACTGAAAAAAGTTCCTACATCAAATTATTCTAATCCTCTTGTTAATACAGTTTGCTTATATTTAAGGACACCATTTCCCTGATTAGCAGATGTAACCAAGATTCCCAGAAGTGCTTATATCTAGGAATTTTTACTAGAATTATCAGTCAACATTAACATGGTATCTGCTGCAGAACACATACTAGGCATTTCAATATGATAACATCACCCCAGACTGTATTTGCCTTTAATTTATTCAAATCAATTTAATCCCAAAGCTTTTATACAGCAGAAGTAGAATATGCTCCCTTGCATGTAGTTAAACAATGATGTTATATTTGACTTCAGAGTACTATATTAAACACTTGTATATCATGATATTTCTGGCTTGCATCTGTGATCTTTTTTTTTCATGTTAATACTTCCTCCAGCACACAGCAGCATTCACATATGCCCAAGCTCCCGTAAAGCTGAGCTTGGCAGGAGCTAAGGGTACTACAGTGCGGTCACAGCCATCTGTCAGTGACACTGGCCATAAATTCAAACAAAAACAAAACAAAAAACAATTAGAAGTCACTGGCCTGGATACTGCTACTACTAGAAGAAAACAACTACCAAATATGACACCCAGGAAACAAATTTGCCAGAGGTGGCGCCAATTCTTTATTCTCCTGTAACTTGCCTTTGAGAGGAAACACTGGGTTTCAAGAACTGTCAGTCCTTCAGTGACTTGAGGCTGCCAGAGACAAGGTTGAACATTCAGCAACATCTACTTGAATTATCTAAAATTGTCAACCCATAAACCCAAGTTTGTAAGTTGTAAAACTTCATGATATTTCATGTGATCTGGGACAAAAATCAATCATTCATATATATATGTATGAGAATGATCTGGACATTAATTGAGGACATGGAATGGTTTGGGAAGCAAACGAAAGAACTAGGCAGAAACACCTAGTTTGGATTACTGTGTTTTTATTGCACTCTTATTAATCATTTCATGGCCATTAAAAGATATAGTTAATAGTCTATTCAGGTTCAGAGCATAAATCAAAAGTTTTTTTTTTTAACCTTGACACTGAAAGCTTGATATTCAAGCTTTTTTTTTATCCCAGGTGAATCTTATATGCATATTTGAAAATACTTTCTTGATCAATCAGAAAGAAAAGTATATTTAAGCCTAGTTGCAAGCATTTTACAAATGCATACAATTCCCATCAATTACTAGGTTAATTCAACTTTATCTTTTGCTCGTGCTTATTGTTGTCTTATTTTATTCTGTTACTACTTGTAACATATAGTAATCCTATCTCACTACAATGCAATAATAAAGCACTCTTTTCATCCCTTAGGTAATATTTGCATCTCCCAGTGTCTTCCACAAAGGAAGAAAACTAAACATTTCAGGTACTGAAGCAATTCATTTCCCTTAATAGAGGAGAGAAGAAAAAAACTTTGAAGATTTCACAAATTCTAGCTCAAATACAGAGCTCAGTAAGGACTTTTAGATAAAGCCAATGAAACACACATGCAGTGTCACCTTATCAGCCTGTGAGCAGTATCCCTCCCAAACAGAGATTTAGATCAGGTAGTTTAATGACAGGGAGGGTGAATACTGTGACCAATTTTAACTGTATTTACTATAAAGAATACCCTCTTTTTTCTAGAGGGCACCATCCAAACATACCCTCATTTGTACATAGCTATTGTACCATTTAGGTACCTTGACTACACAACTAAAACAGCTAAGAACTATTTCGTATCACTTAACACTGAATCTTCAGAATAGAGACACAAATGCAAATATTTAAGCAAATAATTGGAAGAGAATAGGAAGCTTACTTTTATTTTACAGGGAGGGTTAAGTGAGCAGTAATAGAAGCCAGCTTTTTATAGAGGCAGCTCTCAACTAAAAACTTTGAAGACAAAACCACAAGGAAAAAACAAATACGAAACCTGGTTGTGTTACATGCCACCAATGGCACGTAAAACTTCTACAGCAAAATATCACAGAGACTATTTCTTCTCCTCTCATTGAGCTCCAAAGAAAACTCTACTTAAAGCCTGGCATGCTCTGTAGGTAGCTACATTAACGCTAACAACACTGACCAACAGAAATGACTGCAATCATGCTACCACAATCTTCTACTGCAGAGAAGGGCAATCATGCAGATGAGTTTCCTGTCAAATTGCTATCTAATTTTAGTATGTCCATCTAGTCTGGATATCATTAGTTTGTATTTTTGTTTCGAAGTCATCACTGAACAGACAGATGCAAGTAGAAAAGAAAGAAACAATGAGAATGGTCCTTGTGTAAGAGGGGAAAGAAAAATCCTAGGCTGTCAGGAACTAAAAATAGCAGATACTATCTCTATCAGCTGTATTTTTCCTCCACCACCAGTGTCCATTTCAGGCATCCTGTTAGTGTGATTTAGGATTTTGCAGGCTCAAATATAAAGGGCAGCAAATTTAAAAGGCCTACAGGAAAATAAACCTTAACATACACCTTTTCTCCCCTCAAGTATAAAGTACAAAATGAAAGTGACTAGAGAATTTTTTTAAGCCTGGTTTTAGAACAATACAGTGTTAGCAGCAGACTCAAAAATGCAAGGGAGAACATTATTGGCAAAACAGATACTCAGTGTATGTCCCTTTAAAGGTGAGAGCAACAGAGATGCAACAGGGAAATGCTCCTGGAAATGTCTTCTAACCCAAAGTAAACGGACAAGTTAGCCATGTGAAAAGCAGAGAACCATTTCTTTTACAGTGTACGTACATGACTGAGCGCAAGGTAAATTAGGCACTGATGCATCCTTGGGCTTCTGTTCTTAACAAGAAGTGTCAGCATATTAATTTGTGCTCATGAAGATAGTAATTGCTCTTTGATGTTTTTGAGACAGTTTCCAAACAGAGTACGGGGAGACTGCATTAAATACACTTAATCACATAATTTATGAAAAACTGAACATTTAACTATAAAACAAGACTTAGTTGCTGTCCTAAATGCAGCATTTTCCAACAGAAGAGGCATGTAACCCCTCCATCAGAGATATACTCTCAAAGGAACACACATTTCATCCTGAAAGAGACACCATGTTTTTTTTTTTTCTTTTAAATCCAAGCCATTGATAGCTTTAACATTAAAATCAGATTATCCAGACTTTTTGTTAAATAAGTAGGTTTGTACTCAGAGAAAAACAGAAAAAAATCAAAAGGAATGAATTTTAGTTGGGACAAGTCCTGTTTTCTGTAGAATTAGATCCTCAAATGTAACTTGGGAAGGTGAAAGCTTGTGTTTGAAAGGTGTCCTGAAGATGCACGCTGACAGCTAAGGGCTAGATGTTTCAGTTATTCAGACACCCACAGGTGGCGATAGTTACTTGGCAAAGATGCAGAGCACAAGCCAGGTCAGAGGCAAGAGCTCTTGTTTCCACCAGTATCTAGACCAGATAAACACCCCCCCTACACCCCTGGGCACCTACACTTACCTGCCTGTAAGACTGATGCTCCGTACCCATTCTTTTACCACAGTACCTCCAAACTTCATGTCCTCAAGACCTCAGCAGGAACTAACAGCATGCACAAAGTGAGATGCTGCTGTTAAGTAACAGGTGGGCATCTCCCTACCCATGGCAGCTGTGCAGGCTCCTGACAGCCTAGAGAAGATTTCAGTTCAGAAGTGCAAGAGAACAACAGAAAGAGAAATATTACAGCTTTTCTAAATAGTTTGAAACTAGTAAGAGAGGTATTAAGTCACAAAAAGATCATGAATATGGAAGTCAGGCATAAAAAAATGGAAGACAATAATAGGAAATATACTGAGGTGTTGCAAGGACAGAAGATTCAAAGACAGAGATAGGAAGGGACTATAGTTTTTGACTGTAAACTGCTGAGGGAAAATTGGAAGGACTCACACATTGGAGTTCACCACCCTGACTTGCATGCCTTCATCCTACTTAGCATGATTCCAATGAGATTCCCTTCCTGGAAGAGCTTCCAGGTTTCCACCACCAGACCCACCTCCTCTCCAGCAGCCCCCACCTGGAGAGAGAGCAGCACATGTATCAGGGACTATGTTTTTAGCTACCAGCATTCAAGACAGCCATATAGCTTCAAGAAAGTGGCAGCATTTTTAAGAAATAGTAAGAAGGAAATATTGATTAAGGGGTCACAACTATTCTGAGTTTTATCCTTTCAGTTGAATATTCCTACTAAAACAAGCACCTGAGGAAAAACTTGGCAGAAAAATGGGGTGGGGGGGGGAAGCCATCTAAACAAAATGTATTTCTATACAAGAAGAAAAGCTGATTCAGTTGTCACCAGAATACAGAGAGTGGTTTCGTTATATATAAATATATTAAAAAAAACTTACGTTCTACCACAACACTTAGACACTGTAATAATAAAGAGACACTGTAAAACCACTAAAACTACTGCAGTAAATTACAGAGTTAGAAGAAATAAACAGGGCAGAGGTTAATAGCATTTATATATATTTTCAGGAAAAACAATTACAATTTGCATCTCAGCACATGCCCAGTACCTACTATAACCTTAAACACTAATAAATTCAAACCAACAGATCACTGATGCTCCTACCTTCTACTTTCCATATACAGCAAAGGGCAGCAGCAACTACAGCTCCATTTTCCTGTGGCTGCTACCACTGCACTGCAGTTATTCCAGCCATGCCAGCACTACAGCGGCCTCAGGTCGTATGGCAAGTGCCTGAGACAGGCATGGAAGTGCATTGCCTCACATGCACGGACAGCTCAGCACTCTTCCTCAACTTCTCTACCTTCTCCAGGAGGAAAACAAGCAGATAGCCCCCAACCACAATTACTGAAGTCCACACCTATTAAAATTTTCACTTACCAGATTAGAAGAGCCAATAGGTACAGACTCCTCAGAAAGCCCGTTACTGAGATGCAGCCTGGGCTCCCGGCACTGGCCAGGCCCAGCTGCACCTCATCTCCTTTTATCAGCTCCAGCTGGCACCCCACCCTCCTAATCAGGTCCTGCCCCAGGGCATGGCATCCACTTAAAGGAGCAATTCCCAAAATGAAGGTGAGTTTTCTTAAATTCTTTCACTCTGTGAGGTTTTTTTGGTTGGTTGGTTGGTTGGTTTTTACTGTGAAGTAAATCAGGAGAAATTTACTCATCTTATTCCTCTTCTGCAAGACAGTCTACTTTCCTACTTCTGAGATAACCATAAGCATAGCAAAAAGCTTCTTAAAATCTAGTCCCACTTGTCCAGGATCACTAGCCATACTCCCTCTCAACCAGTTGAACGAACGCTGTGACCTTGAGAGTGTGTATTTGCCACACAGGAACACTTACACGAGGTATAAACGCTTCTCTTCCACCAGCTCTGCTTCTGTACTATGGTACCAATACATTTAAAATAATGACATTTCTTACCATGAGACACAGAACTGCACTTAAGCACCTAACAAACATGAATGTGCGCTAGAGGATATAACTGAAATTCTGCCTCTGGACAGCTTTCTCCCAAGATTTTTATCTATAAAAATGGTATGTGGTTCCTATACATTTGGGGAAGATTTAAAAAAAAAAAAAAAAAGGAAACCAAATTCCATATGAAGATCCTTGATGAGCTAGATAAACATTATTGATTATCATCATACAATTTATCTGTTGCATTTTATTGGAGGCGGTGGTGGTTATGACAGAGACACAGTCAGACTCATGCATGGTACATATACGAAGATTTCTTCACTGTCTGTATTAGATTTTGCAATTTCCATTGTGAAAGAAATAAACTTTTGTGCAGCTAAGTGAATAAATGCTCATTTTTTGTTAAAGCACAATATTGCTGCCCAGAGAGCAACAACTTACTGACCAGAAATGTGCTCATCTATTTGTAACACTGCCAGGTGAGGCTGCACTTCTTTACTGTGTGGGTCACCCAGCACTGGCACAGGTTGCCCAGAGAGGTTGTGGAGCCTCCCTCCTTGGAGATCTTCAGAAGCCACCTGGACATGGTCCTGGGCAACCTGCTCTAGGTGTCCCTGCTTGAGCAGTGGGGTTGGACCAGATGACCTCCAGAGGTCCTTTCCAACCTTAACAATTCTGTGATTCTGTAAAAGGAAAGCAGAATGGGCAGCAGCATAGTTTACTCATACTCCTGTTACATGGAAATCTTGGCTTTTCATGTATATACTTGTAATTTCAAAGTTTTCTGCTGAGAAAATAAAGGGAGAAATAGGACAAATTCATCCGCCTGAAGTTATGGATGAAAGTTTGTAGAGGTAAATCAAAGATACGGGAAAAGCTTTTCTATGTGAAGAATGCCAGAGTAAATTAAGAGAGATATTGACAAGAATATCAACACAGTAGAAATGAAAAGTATCTGCACTGTAATAGAGGCTATATGAAATCAGGCTTTGTATCAAGAGAACATAATTCATATTTCTGTGGCTAGATATCATGTATTGAGATCTTATTAAAATATCTAATTCAGCATTTCAAACCACATTCTGAGTCAGACTGCAAAGGAGGTGGGAACACCAGAGAAAGATGGATTTTTCAAAAACATCATCAATATATTACTGAAGGTAATAAACCCTACATTTAGGAAACATTTTGCTGGGGTACACTTTCAGAAGTTCTACTGTGGCTCTGGAAGAAGTCTCTTTCCAGAGTCACTAGTTAGTGGGTCAGGCGTTATGATCCAGATCAGGACCCGTCCCCAGCAGAGGTGCCCGATGCCCACGCTCCCTGGCTGGGTGGTAGGATGGTCCTGGCTGTGAGGCTGCCCTTGGTGCTCTCTGACACTGAGCGGTGGATTCAGAAATAGTCAGCTGATTTTGTTTGGTAATAGTGGTGACAAGGGCTACGTTTCTGTATCCAAAATGCAAAAGCAAAAGAAATGAGGTTAGTGACAGTGGTGACTTCAAAGCATGCTGCAAACAATTTAATCTGCCATGCTGAAGGGAAAAATGGGATTGAAGAAACAGAGTAGGGAAACACAGTGGTGTGTTACAGGGCAAAACATACAGTCTCACAGCTTCTCAAGCACAAATCCTGAAAAGAAGTGCTTGTAACCAATTTGTGTTATTGTTTGCTTATTTTTAGTTTTCTCATCTCATGATAAATAATGCAAGCCATGTTTTGCTTTGTTTTTTTATCGAAGAAAATCTAGATTGTCACCTCAGTTTTTTTATGGTCCATACTGTGATAGCAAACTACTTATCATACAACAAAAATTCCTGTACACTTTATGTTTGCATTGATGAAACCTGTGCCAGCTGTGCTGTGATCATTGTGTGCCCCATAAAGCCTCCAGCCAGTTTGACACGAATTGGCAATAGCTGACTTCGAAGGACTGGTGGTAATGAGGGGTGGAAGAATCAATTCTTCATTGCTCAGTAAGAAGGAAAAAGTACTGAGCTGGATTTAGACTACTTCTGCTACTATGGATTTACTGCACGTTGTAATACAATTATCTATAGGCAGGAATTCAGCACATTGATGAAAAATGGCAGCAGAGGGCTGAAAAAGCCACCTCTAGCGCTGAAGGACAATGGATTAACCATTGTAAGGATTTCACTCCGCGACAGGGTAAATAAACAAATTGCAGGTAAAATAAATCTACACACATCTGTGTTGAGAGAATCTGACTGACTAGGTGTCTGCATGTTGTGTGCATAAGAATCTCTAACCAAACACTGAATTTTAATTGACTTTCACAAGTTAGTTCATACTGGATTTCACAAAGGCAGTTGTCAATGCTGTATGGTTGAACGGCTTATTGAATTAGGAGGACATCACTCACTATTCTGAGCAGACTATATTCTGCAAGTTCTAGTGAAACAGCTAAAAATCCCGTCAAATATGACTTAGCAGGGAAAGGATTTATAAAAATTCCACTGTAAATAGGAGGATATAGCTCTGATTTTACTGTCATTGTTCTGGGAAATTAGGATTACTTTTATAAATAACGAACAAATTAATTTTTGTTTATTGAACATAAATTATTTTTTCTTTACAAATGGCCTCATGGATTAAACACTGTTTTATATGTTTTAGAAAGCTGTGGGCGAGCTGTAGAGAGTTCTGCTTAAATCACCCTAAGTGATGGATAAATCGCCTCTAAAGTGTTTAAATCACATCTAGCTCATAAGATAGGAATTCTGTGAGAAGAGGCTAACTGTGAATTTTCAGACTTAGAATATTCTGATGGTCTGAATAATACATGAACATTTGAATGCTTATCTTCTGCTGGGGATCCAGCTCACCTACTAGTGTTTGGGGATGTTCGGGTAGGACATCCAGCTCAGCAGCTTGCTGTAGTCAGTAGTCGGTTCCAAGTACCTTAAAGAAAACCAGCTGTGATGGTCCTTTCTTAAATTTGGAAGCAGGGAGATTAAATCTTTTAAACAAATAGTATAGGCTTGAGACAAGATGAAGAAAATATGTTTAAAGAAGCCATCAAAATGGCTATGTGGAACATAAATGGCCTGTGATAGACTGGAGGTCAAACTGGGTGATACAAGCGTTCCCTTTTTGCTATGGAAGCATGAGTCTGTGGTCACTCAGAAAACACGTAATTCATTATCAGGGAAGAAAGAGATTCCATAAAGGAAAGAAGAACTTATAAAAGTGCAAACTGGTACTGTTCATTTTGCAAGTCAGTATATGCTTGAATCATTTTTCTCAATTTCATATTGGATGCTTTCATTTGTGCTGTCTTTTCACTAACTCATCTACAAACCGTGTAGATCCTGCATCGTTTACATCAACTAATCCCTCAGGCTTGGGAATACTGCAGAGAATGATACAGATCACAGACCCCTGTATCCTTTCATGATATACATCTTTGATATGCATTACTGTGACACATAATAAACCTCACTTTAGTGTAGTCATGCAGATAGAGCACGTGTCATCAGTCACTGAAAAGTGGGCCTGCGGGTATGTAAGGCTGAGTAGGTGGGTGTTTTATTTATGACATGAATATGACAACTCTTTTAATATAGAAGCTGAATGCAGTAAATGCTGTTCCACCACTAACGATTATACACTTTAATTAATGCAAAAGAAAAAATATTTTTTCTATATTATTTGTTTTTAAAAATCATCCTATATATTCTATTGAGTAACTTGCTGGCTACTGAAAGCCATGATGACTTTTTCAACTGTTTTCTTTGAGGAGGTCTAACATCATGGTTAACATCCTTAAACTATTTTCCCCATGTAAGATATTTCACTCCATTTTTTTGCTTTCCACTCTCATTCAGTTTGTTTTCAGCAGGTACCAGCTTGCTGTCCATCAAGCCAATCTCATTCCATGTTGATTTGTGGTGAGACAAAAGGACAGAAGAAAACAAAAACAAAAGAAAAAAGGTAACCAAAAAAAGATAAGCACCTTGACCTCTATTCCTTCCATTCTGTGGCAGTCTGGCTAGTCTGAAAAGATAACTGCTGTGCTATATTTGTAAGGACTTCCTCTGATATAACTGGTACAAATTTATTTCCAGCCCATCTCAATATGATGCTTGCTAGATTTGGCTAGTTAACATTATGTGACAGCAGTTATGAGTCAGCAGAAAATATTTTCTAGCACAGACTTGAAAAATCCACACGATCAATAGCTGAGGGAAGAACAAACATAGGTAGCATGTTTGTTTGCACCCGGCCCCCCCAAGTGTCTCATTACTGGTACCCTCCAAGCTCAAACATTCAGACCACGAGTATCTTCAGAATGGTTTGAGCCTGTGTCATGCCTGTTTATGCACTGTCAGTACAATGCTGTCGCTGTGCTAAGGATGAGCAATTTTCAACACTGTTCTTACTGAAGCTCTCTGCAAAATAAAGGTTCTGATCATATGAGATACCAAAATGCTCAGACTATCACAGCTCTTGAGGGCAGCTATGTTACAACATGTCAGAAACATGTTTAACACTTGAGGGCTCACGTTTGGAATCAGTAGAAGTATGTAACAGGATAACAAATCACTATGGTATGAGAGCTAAGATAAACAGACATCCTCATTACAATTGCAAGTAACTTACGCACAGAAAGTCTAACGTGGAGAGAAAATGCAACAATGCTCTTCTGTATAGTTCACTTTAGCAAAAGATCATTTAGCAGAAAGATACATTGTGAGGAATCGGCTCTTTTCTCCATCTGATATGTGCACTTATGTTTGTCTTTTGTTGAACAGCCATCCATTAAAACAGCTTTCCACACAGAACTTCCTAAGGTGGTGATCTATAAATCAGATACAGATTTTCACAAGATCACCGTGACTCAGCTTTGAACCTGACCTGAAAGTATTTGTTGTTGCACGGAAGCAAGCTACAGTGCAGCAGTAAAACAACAGAAACATTGCTGAGAAACACTGGTGCTGTTCTTGCCCATGAGATGCTGCTGAACATGACAAAAAAAATCTGACAGACTAGAAACTGTGGACTACAAGAAAATAGGAAACCCATAGCTTAAATTGTTCATATTTATTCAAAACAATTAAAATATCTCCTGGCAGGCCTAATATGTAGTGCGTTGGCAAGCAAAAATCACAGTAGTTATGGCCATCTTTTTTCATACCAAAGCATGACTGATGTTCCATACCATGTCATTAAAAGCTTGAAGGGTATTTTGACATACAGTACAATGCTGCTTTAGCATATGGTAGCCAAACTTTAGTTTACCTTGTTTTTTAATTTTATTGCACAATTAACAAAGTTTTTGAATTGGAAGTAAACTTATAAAACAAGCCTTTGGTGTTAGAAATGAAGCTTAATAGGCTGTCAGAGAAAAAGTTTGATGACTACTGTGCCATTTCGTCTCCCATGGCATACAAGGTAGAAAATATTATATACCATTGGAGTAGAATTCTTTTCTTCCCTTTAAGGAAAATAGAGTATAATTTAAAAGTAAGATTTAAAAGTTAATATTCCCTTTATTCTGAACCATTACCCGGAAACTTGAGCTTTTTTTTTTTTTTTTTTTTTTTTAAAAACACACTATTTTTACTCTTCATAGGAAGAGAGACAAGAAAAGTGAAGGATACAGGGGGAAGAAATATCAGCCTAGAACAGGAAATACTTTGCATTATCTATGGAATCTCATATTCATTCATTATATGCAAATATGTTAGCAATCCATCAGCTCTGAGAGGTCTGCATACATTTAAAACATGACAGCTTTAATTTCACTACCATAAATTCAAAGCTATGTTCCCAAATGCAGCTCATGTCCATAATGTTAAAAAAAAAAAAAATCCTTTTTCTTGATATCTGAAGTTACATTATTCATAGACCAGAATAATGTTTATTTAGGGAGGAGAGGTTGTTGGCTGTCCCACCCCACCCCCCACCGGACTGAAATAAAACCTCTGAGGATGGCTGAGAACAACAGAAACAAATAATCTGAAGTGATTCAGACTCTGGAGAGTACAGTTTCTATATCCTCTCCCTTTTGGTACAGCTTTGCTACAGTGGCTGGCAGACAAGGTTACTGACTTATTGCTATTGACAAGAAAATGCTGGTTTCGTAGTCCTGGAGCATAAACATGCTAAATCTACCAATTCTACAGGCATTCCCTGAAGACAAGGGATGAGTGGGCTGGTCAAGAAATCTACATTTAATTAGCCATTTTCTTTATTCTGCTGCTCTGCTTAGGAAAAACAGCCTGTCAAAACTTTCTGTATATTCCGAGGGGTATCTTCGTGTCTCAGTAAGCAGGTATCTTGAAATATATGGATCTGCCGGGGGGAAAGAAAAGGAACCATCCTTCTACAGTTTTCTACCCTCATTATCTTTATTTTAAGAATGAGAAGCCAGAACATCTCTGTCACTGAACAGTAAGTCTGCACAAACCCATAGCAAATATCTGATGTTCTCACTCAAGAAACTGGAACACAAAGAGTGCCTTTCAGATATACTGCCTAGTTTATCTGTACAAAGAAAATAAATATTTTAGATTCACATTACACCTTCTGGAAATCTCAGAGCACCATCTGTTTTTAAGCAAACAATTGCAATTCATGAAGTAATATACCTACAGTGATTTACAAAGAATGGTTCAGACCTTTATCCCCAAATATGATGAGAGAAAATTACACATTTTTCTAAATCAATGCTTCCTGGAGATTCAGAATCAATGGAGATGTCCTTTTCTTTCTTTAGCATTGTATCCACTCCTAAATTGGATTAGATTAAATAATATTAGATTGATAGATAATACAATGCATGTCTTTTTTTTCTCAATTTGACTAAAAGACACTTACAATGCTCCTAAAGCAATGTTTTCTCATTTGAGTCTTCATGGACAAAACTTGGGATTCAACTGAAGTTCTGTTTTCTCTTTGTCCTGCTACAGTCTTTGATGAAATTTATTTGGATGTGTGAAAACGGAAGAGGATGACATGGAATTCATTCAGATTTAGAGTAGGGAGAGAACTGGGGAGTATTGAACAGATCTCCATTAGCGCCTTCTCCCCCTGCTGTATAAAGTGCAAAAAGCTCTAATACACAGGATACAAGGGAAGGTTCCTTACTGACAACTGTAGTCATCCCTAATGAATCAGGATGATATCAACATTTCATCAGTGGTGCTTGGGCCTTCAGAATACGCATTTGATACTCTTGGTGTGATGATAAGTTCCAGTGTAAAAATAATTCTCGTTGTTTCATCCCTGGTAGTGTAAATCCAATAGATGGTATGTTTTGACCAAGTCTCCTGCTATTTCAAAAACAGCATCTACCTCAGGTCTTCCGATAGCAACAGGCGCCCCAGATCATGGACATTTTTGCCTTATATATTATTGAAAAAGTAATTCAACTAAATACAGATTGTTTGATTATTCTGCACTGCTTCTTGTAGTTGTCATTCGTGTTACCCCTTTTACAAGAATTCTGAGAAGTCTTGATTCTGAAAGACAGCCTGTCTGCAGATGAGGTTCAGAATTAAAAATGTTGATCTGAAAGTATTGTGAAATGAGTTCTTAGAACTCCCATCTCAGGTCTGGTAAGTCAGGAATAATATTGTCATCTACAACCCTTAGAAAACTCTTATATAGAAATACTTGCAATATTTCAGATATTACACAGCTATTTTGCTCATTGTAAATCTGAAAATAATTGGATTTCAGGGAAAGGAAATGATGCAATAAAGTAAGTTAAGAAGCAGTTTCATTTATCGTATAGTTAAGTGGAGATGTCAGGAGTTATGAATGGTGTTGGAAGGGTCTGAAATGTTTTCAGGCAACCTAAGGAAATGGGGTGCTTTTAAAGTTCAGGCCACTGTCAATTCTTCAGTTCTCTCTCTTCTAATGCAATATTCTAGCATTTTGTTCTCATGATAGCTGCCATCAAAAATATAAATCGATTATTTAGGTCCAAGCATTTGTCAGCGTAGTTGTGACTAGAGAAAAATACATAAATAAATAAAAATCACAAGTTACTCATGTTCTTCTCTAGTTGCCAGTCTGCTTTGAAGGAGAAAGGGCAAAAACATTAGAGGCAAAAAAGTCTACAAGTTCTTTTCCTATGGCTCTTTCCATTGGAGGTCTAACAAACCCAAGATCAAGCGGTTTGCAGAATTATGCCATGGTCAGAAATACATTGGTCAGATATATTGACTACTGGCCTGTTCACAAACAAATTTAGTTCCCATCTCTCTCTATTTCTCTGCTGATATCTCAAAATTGTAAAGCTAGCCCTAGAAAAGACTGGACAAATTGTCACAGGCAGCTTGAAGCTAGATCCAGAGTTGTGGCTGAGTGCAAGGCAGCAGGAATGATGCATAATTAGGTGTAGATTTTAGTGCTCCCTGGTCGTCTTCATAGATAGAGAAGCATGCATCCTCTAACAAATGTTTGGTATATCCTTTGAGATCAACAGGCTTTGGGATACCCCAGCCATTGCCTTCTCTCCTGCAAATATTATTTTTTCCAGAAGAGCAGGGGGAAGTGTAAAGTGCTAAATTTCTCTACATTATCTCAATAGTAAGCTACAGAAGAGAATGTAGCAGTAACCAGCTAAACTGATTTAACATCCATTCAGACTACTGTGATATATAAATGATTTTTAAGCCTAGACGCTATAAAATCTGCCTGTAAATCTAGCAATATATTAAAGAAATGATCTTTAGGATACAACACATGCAGGCTAACTTAATAATAGTTTTAGAAGATAATTGTCATCATCTTATCGTCCAGGTAAAAATACTACAAGAACAGCTGTTCTAATTATATGACAGACATTTGGTTCTGGTGTGATCTGGAAAAGGGTAAAGGTATGAAACTAAAAGATTACTGGAGAAGTTTGGGAAGAAAAGCAGGGAAACAATCACTGATCATTGGAGAACCTTTTAAGCAACAGTTAGCAAGAGTTCAAATAACATCCGCCCTGGCCCCCAGTGATTTGTTTATTCCTAGCCAGAGATTTAAACTGATACCAATGACCGTTATAATGGTTGTCAATGCATGTATCTTTTAATTGTATTTTTGTGCTGGCCTATTTCTAATATCACCCAACCACAGCAGAATCATGTGAGACAGAGGTGGAAAGAATCTTTTCCCAGGTGAAAAGTGTTTAGAGCTGAAAGGTAAAGGGTAGCTGAGGTTATTTAAGAATCCTGGCATCTTTTTCCCAACATTCAAACCTGGCAACATAGAGCATAAGCTTCTTGTTCAAATCTTTTGGGGCATGACATTTGCTCGGAACTTGAAAGATGAGAGAATCCTAAAAAATAACTTCTTATGCAACATGGCAACTAAAAATGGAAATACTCAGAATTTTAAAAATAAAATGTTCTGATGCATACACCTACTACAGTTAAAATACTTTCAGCAATGTAACAGATTTGGACCTCTGAATTCTATTTGACTTATTTCTTATCACTAATGTTAAAACTAAAAGAGTTACACACACACCCCACATATCCATTCCAGTGCTAGGTTCCTTACAGTTGGGAGCCTCTCTCAGCTGTATTTCTTAGCTGCAAAGCAGATATTCTGCACAAATGAAGAATGCTGAAAAGTATGATCTTAAATGTGCTTTTTACAAGTACTAGTTTGAGAAATAAAGCAAGTATTCAGATTTCAAAGCAAGCAAGGTCTCTTAAAGTATTAAGACAACGAGCATTATTTTGTCCAGCTTTCACCATTAAATGTTTGTAGCTTACCACAACTGTATTGGTCTACAATGACATAATACATATCATTCTGAAAGGATGACATAACGGGTATAAGTCAGTGAGGCTTCTCGGATTTTAATGTGTGAATTTGACAAAGAATCTGAGTTAGTTAGTTAGTTAACTAATCGGTTAGTGACTTGCTTTCCAAAGATACTCTGGGGATAAAACAGTAAATAAAAAATGAGCTGGATTGAACTCTAATAGTCACCTGATGATCTGAAGATGGAAGCTTCACAATTTGTAGGGGTTTTTGTTTAACTCAGACATGTTATCCAGGGTTCACTAAATGCCATGGTGTCCAAAAGAGAAGGCTGGTCATGTATTAGTATGCTTCTCTAATGGTACAAGAAGCCCATTCAAATAAATAAATAAATAAGTAAATTTAAAAAGCAGTGCTTCTATGCTTTAGAGTTAATTGAGCTTTTCCAGAGGGAAATTCAGAGCCAGACATTATAGAATGATTAAAAACACTTGATTTCTCTTTGCTTACCTCCTGTGAAAACCCCAGAGATTCAACAGAAATTACGTTAGGCAGTGCCAGTACAGCTAGGTGAAGTCTTCATCAGTGTCTTCAATGGACAGTGATTATATCACTAACCCATTATTTTCTGTAGAAAAAAAATAATTTAAATATTTTGTGTTTTTTTTCTTTGTTGAAAACACGTTTTGCATTTTATTTTCAATAGTTTTTCAATCATTAATTATAGCTTCTGATAACAAAATATTAAAGTGGATAAAAAATTGAATTAAAATTTCTCTCAATTTTTTTCCAGTTTTTCTTAAATCATGGTTGAATACCTCATTTCTTGAGAGAGGAATTCAAATACTTTGGAACAAAAGACAACTAAATCAGAACCACTTCTACTTGCCACTGTCACACAGTTCTGTTGATGCAGCAGTCTTGCTATTTCTACATGCTCAGTAGTCCCTTAGGGTCTTCTTCCTCCCTCTTAGTACACTACAAAGCTGTAGAAGTCCCAGGTTATGGTCAATGTACGTACTAAGATACTAAGAATGTGTTTCTTCCCTCACCAAAGTATACATGCTTTATACAAAGCCTAGATTTTTCTATTCACCTAGTGTCTACTAATGAAAGAGAAAACTATTAAATTCTATAGACTACTGTGGTCATCACTTCTTTCGTACATTTATTCTCTCCACTAATTGCAACCATACCAAAGTTTTCAGTTTTCAGAATAAGCATAGTGTTATGCAGATCCCAGTTTAAGAGATCTTTCCATAAAACAAAGAAGCAGTAGCACTAAACAGAGTCACAAGACTAACTACCTCTAAAGGACACACTTTTAAAGCATTCTAGAAGTAAGCTTGTTCAAGGCCATTTGTGAATGTGCTGAACAGAACTTAAAAGAACAGAAAATTTTAAGCATTTTAAAAGGAAAATACATGTTTTCCTTTGCACAGTAATCTTGAAAAGCCTTTTAAATAAATAACGCTATGACATTTGATATAATTAGGTTCAAAACCTATCATGAAATGCCATCCATTTAAGGGTTTCTATTTAACAAACTATCAGGGCTTCAAATGAGAGAAAAAAGAATCCTGATGAACAATTAAAACAAATGTCATCTGTTTACTCAATTCACTTTTATTTATTTAGCAGAGAAAACATTAATAGAAATTCAGATACATTAGGACATTATGATAATTCTAGTACATTAATAATGCAAATGGCGTAAGAAGGTTAATTACTTCTGAAATAAGCAGTTATTGTATAATGTTCTTCCTTTGCAAAATACGCCAACTCATTCCAAGACAAAAGCTTTTTTTCCCCCTAAATTTGTGGTTTGCAGCTAGTATCAAAACACACAGAAGCATTTTGACCTCTTCAGTTTGAAAATAATTATCAGTCTACTATCACATGCTGAAGTCCAGCATTCAAAGATCAGAATACATTATCAATGAAAAAAAAAATCTATCCTTTATGCAGCATCAAAAACAGATAGAATTACTTCTGTGCAAAAGGGTCATGTGACTGGCGCATTAATGCTTTCTCTGAATTAACACTGTAGGAGATCTACAATGAAATCAGCTGTCCATGTCACATTCAGATAGTTATCTCAGTTCACTTTTCTGGTTTAAACTGGAACAGAATTGTTTGATAACTAGGATTTCTACATCTCCAATATTTTATTAAGTATTCAGAATAAGAAAAAAGTTTCAAAGCTCCCTGCCACAGAGCAAAAATTGAGCCCTGCTGTTGCAGTGAGATCAGCATTTCAGTGACTGTCACCCAGGTAAGAGTCACAGATAAGGCTATGGGATTAAATCTCAAATCACAGCTTTTATTTATAATCCTGTGTGCAACGACACATTTATTAGTATCCTCTGCAGAAACAGTCTCCAGGTCTTAATTACACCCCATTTTTTAATGCATAGGTACAAGATTTCCACCTATACCACGACAGCCAAAACATATCCAGACTCCTCTGTCCAGATAAGAACTGCCTCGGATAAAATGTTAGAAGACATGGTCCTTAAAAGCAGAAAATAATCTGTGTCCATATTTCCAGAAGCTCAGAACTTACTAGTTGGCTCTCATTCCCCAAATACTTTATTTGTTGTTGTATTTATGCTTCTGACTATACTAACTCTATGATAAGGCAATTTGGCACACCTGTCACACCACCATGACCTGTACTATGAGTCTCTTTGCTTTTTTTTTTTTAAATTGTGCATTATTTATCATGAGCCCCTATGTCCAATAGACATAGCTCTTCAGATGAACAGTGCATGTCTCTGTATAGTCTTATGTTCCTATAAAAATTACCATTCCTGACATAGTAATTAACCTTTTCATACATCCTCATCACAAACTTTAGACAGCCTTGAACTGTCTTGACAGTGCAAGAAGCACACTGAAATTTATTGTAATACTCCAGTACTGCTATTTTTTCTTCCACTTAGTTCTGCAGATTGCAGTTTTCCAAACTTGCTCCTACCCAGCTGCAGTAGGGAAGTATTTGGTAACCCTGATCCCAGCACTGTCATCAAATTGATGACATACCAACTTGTGTCCTCTGACACACGCATATCTGGTAATTCTGTCCCACTACCATGTATCATAAAAATCCACAGACAAGAGATCAGGCCAGTGCACAACCAGATTTAAGAATAACCATATTTTGTGTGATCATCTGGAAGAGAATAAGTACCG